>NW_019014679.1:2597705-2618341 GCF_000150535.2 Carica papaya | reverse complement strand
AAACAAGAACAGCGTACCCATTGTTGAGCTCCCGTGCTCTGCAGTTTCGGCTGAGGAAGTGCGAAGCGTGATGATATATCTCTTCGGAGTCTCGATTAGGGTTTAGACAAACGAAAGTCCTTCCTGAAAAGACGAAAGTACCCTTGAAACCTGATCACAGTGGCCGTCCTGTTTCTGGTCCCAACTAGATCATAGAGCCCAATTGACGTTGGTTATTGGGCCGACGCTTTTTAAGAAATAAAATCCTCACTGTTTATTCATACTAATTGTTATTTTTTTTTTTTTAACACAATTCGGGACTAAATATTACGTGCTTGTTAAAAACATATATAGTTTTTTAACTACCATTGAGTTATGTTCATGTCATGTTGATTATATATAACACTCAAACACAAAATTTAAAACTCTTAATTCTCAGAGTTTTCATCTTATTTAAGACTTACATCTTTTTCAAACCACATTTTTTCTCTCGCACAAAAAATTGAATATATGGTTTCATCGATCTCGAGACTCCATCACGTAAAATGTTGATCTCTACCTTATTTGTCTCATAGTTTGCAAATTTTATCCCTCATCATTCTTTGTGTAGCCTCCCATAGTTTTTATATATTGTCTTCATTCATCAAGCAAAGCTTCTCACCATTACCATCTTGTCCAATACCGGGAGCTCATGCTTGACTAAAACCACAAACATTGTATTCATAAACAAAAAAAATTAGAGATAGTGAAATCCAAATACAAGCAATGTTTATTTATCTAACATAACCTATATGTTATTACTCTACATCAAAACTACTCCATCAATGATGAAATTGATCCAATACGAGGTCTTCGATTTTAAATCTAGGTGTTTTAATCAGTATTTAAATATATATCAATATTTATATTTATGATAATTTTTTTTTATTATTTTTATATATGAATTCAATAGCAATAACAATTTTTAATATATTTTATTTACTAATATTAGCATCTTTTATATTTTTATGGATGTAGCATCTATAAAAAAAAATTAATAGAAATAATATAAAAATATTGTATGGTCGAGTTTGACTTGTTGGAAACTATGACAATGAATTCATTAAAGGAGGGACCAGGACGTGTTTATACTTTTGAGCTATCGAGTTAATAAAGTGGCTTTGTTAAAATTTTGAAGTAACAGAGCTATAAAAAAAATCCAAAACCCATCACTCAGTAAGTTTTTTTCTCGTCATCTCTTTATCCCCTTGAGGAACCACTTTCTCATTGCCAAAGCTTCCATCCATGATGGCCGCCGTCGCCATCATCCATACCAATGCCGTTATCAAAACCACACCGATCAAAATAAGTTGGCGGAGATATATATCAATCAGCTGATAAGTCCCTGCATCGAGCATCTTCTCGCAAATACTCCAAGTCCAATCAATTATGGAGCGCTTACAAGGTGCTTCAATGGTGAAATAGTAAGTTTATGCATTTAAGTTGCACTCAAATTCCCTATTCAAAACATATGGAGTTCTAAGCACTTTAAGAATAAATTCTTGATGCAAGTTCCAACTCATACTATCAAGGCAGGACGCTAGAAAATCGTCAACGGAAATCTGTTAAAGTGATGAGATTTTTCAATTTCTCCATGTCAATCTCGTACACCTCTGTTGTATTATCATTAGTACCAATAGTCTGCATCTAAGCATCATCTAAACTCACAAAAAATTATTTAGAAATAACATCATTTCATCAATTCTATCAATCTAGAGGTTACCATCTTCCTTAATGCCTCCCTCTCCATGTGTAAAAGATCTCCATATATCTCTTGCGAAAGCAAATCTCTTTGTATCGGAGTATAAAAGTGATTGGCCATCATTGCTTTTCTTCGTGTTGTCGTTTCGGTTTGGTTGCGTTTGGCCAGGTTGACCTGGAGCATTACTGCTGGATCCTTCTCTGTTTAACACCAAAGTGGCCGTGAGCCGTCGAAGGGTGTCCTCGAGCTAGTGGAATTTGTTAACGAAACCCACATCCATTCTGCTCAAATGGTCATGTAACATTCTCAAATTGATTTCCAAGTTTTATATTCTTTCTTTATCGGTAGTCATGACTCTGATACTAATATTAATTCTCAGTTAAAAACTTATAAATTTAGCTAAGATTTAATCTTTTGAGCGAAAAAAAATCACAAATTTTTTACAATTCAAATGTGATTTTTTATTGGTGAAGAATGAAGTTTAAATACACAAAATTCAACTGTTATTATTAACTAGTTAGGGAACAGCCATACGATCTTCGCCCATCCCATTTGTTCAAATTTTCTTTTTTATTCAGTCATCTTCTACACGTGTTCTCCTGGTACGTCGAAACTTATCAAAATAACAAACATTATTTAAAAAAAAAGCAAAAATATTTAGAAAAAGAAAACAAGAAAAGAGTTTTTTTCCTTTTTTTTTCTTTAAAGGAAGAAAGAGTTTTATGATGCCAACAAGAAAATTAACCAAGAAAGAGGATTATCTTTTTATCATTGATATGTGGATTCACCTATACCAACAATAGTTCTGAACAAATGAATTTTGTAAATTTAAAAGGAAGAAAAAGATCCCTGTTCGGTTGCAGAATGATCTTCTCCAATTCTTATCCTAATGTTCCGAGATTCATCATCTCCATGTCCAACAAATCAAATAATAAAATTTGTAAAACATTCCTATCAATTCAAATTACAGGAATTTTACTAGGAACAAATAACCCAGAAAAACACTGTAACTTGACAGGAAATCTCCTCGTACACAAAATATTGCATTGCAAAGACAAGAGATACCGATGCTTCTGCCTTAACCAGAAACTAGTTGGTCAGAACTCAAAAAGGCCTAAAATGAATCTCCTACAGTCTGCCTAAAACTGATGACATTAGAAAGCAATAAACGAAGCAAAGCAGGAGAAAAAACCATCTACACATGATCATAGAAGAAAATAGATGCAAAGGTGCAGAGACCGTAGTAAAAAATTTTCATCACCCCTACATTAGATTGAAAACCCACAGAAAGACATGGCATATATTTTAACCTAGAATAAATCTAGAAACAAATTTTAACAGCAAGTAACTCAATAGTTCACTCATGTTCAACAAAAACATCGGGACTTAGTTGCCTCGGTGTGCAAAATCCTCTCAACAGAAATAAATGTCCAAAACAAAACTGAAACACAAAATACTAAGTTCTCTAAGTTTAACGGTATCGACGTAGAGACAGTGTGTTGTTCCTCTTCCAAGTTGCCCTCCTTGAAGGTCTTGCCTTGTGGTGCAAGTGTCCCTTGCCACGGAGGCCTCTGTACTTCTTTCCAGCTGAAGTAAGTCCTCGGAGTTCTCTGTGCTTGTGAACAGGATTGCAGATCCAATTGATTCTTGGATCATTTCGAACTGCATTGTGAGCAGGATCAACCAAGATTATCTCATAGTACTTATATGTGGAATCCTGCAAGGACAGATAAAGATATACAGCATTACTATCGCGAAAGTTGATTCATATCAAATGACAACAAAATCTCACAACATGGCCATATAGCTTTCTTTTGAAAGATAATTGGCTCTCTTTGTCTACAGCTATTGATAAGATAAACTGAAAGCAAAATTTAAAAAAGAAATAGAAAAATTGTAAACATATTACAAATTTTGATCAATTGAAGCCACATACATTGCACAAGTTTTATTTTATAACAAACCTCATTGATCCAGTAGGAGTTCAGAACCCTAAGACCACCCAATTTCCTACCAGCACGTTCCTCAGCAACAGAGCGCTTGCTCCTCTGGAATTTCAGCTGCGTAACACCTTGATTTGTTGGTTTCCCATACACAATACCCTTGGGAACTGGTCTCTTACGTCCACCACGCCTTACACGCACACGATAAATCACATAACCCTGTAAGGAGTGTCAACAAAGCCAAAGTCCATTAGTCCAATAATTGGTCGCTCAAAGCAATAAAAATATTCGGAACCAACAGATTCCTCTATTCTTGTTTGGTAGAACTGAAAAATATACATTGGAGTAGTCAAAGAAAAAAGATAGTGATACGACAAGATTCCATGAAGGCAAATTACATCACAAAATCCAAGTAACAGCACTCTGATCTAAAATTCATGGAGGTACTTGTTCAACCTTTTGCTCCCAAGCAGTGGGATGAGCCAAGGGCTCTAACCTCATTCCTGTCGAAAAATGAGCTGGCATCTCACAGGCAGTGGCTTGGTTAAGGGAACCCAAGATTTTACGACTGTAATTTTAGAGACACAAAAGAGAAAGCCTATGGTTCGCTTTTATAACTGGATAACTAGCACTGAAACCCATCTTTACATCAGATGGGTTGTTGTTTCGATGAGCCCTACTTTATTGACTACAACTTCTGTATTTGTTATCGCATTGATTGCTGTTCCTCAAGTAGATTTTAAAAATTTTAAACTCCATTAATTCACATTTGTTTTCTTCATTATTAACATATGTCTTTGCGATAAAATATATTGATTAAAAATTAAAATTAAAAATTAAAAATATTTCTATGTACATTACTAACTTATAATCTTCCTCCTTGTATAACACCATTTGATCCATTCAGTTTAGAGGGGAAAAGAATGGAAACAAACAAGGATGTGAATAATTTACACATGCATGTCAAGATTAGTAATAGACAAACTACAACCACATCAGTAAAATATCATGACAGATTAAGTTAACAAAGTGCTACTTGATGACGTAAATCTCAGGACTCGGAATCAAAGTTAGCTAAATAAGAACCTTCAAATGAAATTACCTGCTTGGCCTTGTAACCCAAGCGACGAGCCTTGTCCGGGCGAGTGGGACGTGTCACTCGGACAATGGATGGCTGCTGTCTGTACTCCCAGCACCTCACCCTCTGCAAAAACCTCATAACATCTGACTGCTTCTTCCTCCATAGCTCAGACACGTACTTGTAAGCCCCTGATTTTTATATAATACCAAAAACATCATTATGGAAGTTCTGCTATTAAAGAAAATACAAAAACTTTTTTCAGAAGGTTCCAATATACAGAAACTAAAAGTATCATTTCCAAACATCCATGGCTAGCTAGATCATGGTCTTCTCAGCTTAGATAAACCTAACGATGAATATAAAACTCATACAGTAAACGCATTGCAATCACGGGTTGCAAAATATAAAGAAACTAAAATACCCATCAGTCAATTTGTTGAATCATAAACACGGTATGAAACCAATATACAGAGAGCAACATAACAGGACACTGAAGATGGTGAGTTCCTTCTTCCCTAAACTTAAGACAAAAGGCGATTTCATATTAAAAAAAAAAAAAGAATGAAGAAAACAATAACTATAGACCCATGAATCAGAAACTCAAAATACCTTTAAATGAAAAAAAAAATTGAAGTGTTACGGCATAATCTTGCAGATTTGTGTAAGTAACGAGTATGTAAACGGATTATGAAATGACTGTGACACTAGCCAAGCAAATGGATGGGTTTAGATGACATTGAAACATGAAATGTAATAGAAAAATCAAAGGAAACAAGAACTGCGTACCCATTGTTGAGCTCCCCTGCTCTGCAGTTTCGGCTGAGGAAGTGCGGAGGGTGATATATCTTTTGGAGTTAGGGTTTGCAGAATCAAGTCCTAATGCGAAAAAGATTAAATTACCCTTGAGACATGATCAAAATGGCCCGCTTCTTCCTGGTCCCAACTAGATTACAGCCCAATTGACTTTCGCGAACTGCACGTTGATTATTGGGCCCGTGCTCTTAAGCCCATTAGGTTTTTTTTTTTTTGGGTAGCTTTTTAACAAATAACATGGTGACTATTTATTTATGCCACTTCCTCATTTTTAGTGGTTTTTTTTTTTTATTTCTTTTAAATACAATTTAGGATTAAATATTACATGTTTGTTAAAAATATATATTTTTAAATACCGATAGGCTATGTGGATGTAATACTGACAATATATAAAGCACTTGAATGCATAATTTTTAAGTTTTTTAATCTTATAAAATGACTACAATTTTGGGTATTCACTTAATTTTGTATGTAAAAAATAATAAACAAAGAAAAAAATATTGCATTTTTTTGGATTAATTGTGTTTCGAGCTAAAACTTTTATAAGTAGGTAAATATTATAAATATGGTATTTGCGTCAATGTCACATCAATAATACTTTTATTTAAAGCAATTGATAATATTATTGCTCAATAATATAATTTTCTTTCACATGATCAAGCAGTTTATACAACTTATTATATTAAAAAGTTGAGGAAAGACAAGTTATTATTATTAACTTTTTTTCAAAAGGGTTGAAATGTGAATTGTGCAAATGTTATAATACGACTTATGAATCAAACCTTAATTTCGTAATTATTTGCTACGCGACACATGAAGAGATTACTTAACCCAAATGGAACGTCATCATGCTAATTATAATTAAAATAATATATATATTTTTTAAAGTATGATTAACACTAAAATAATATATATATATATATATACACACACTTAGGATTTAGTTTCCAATAATGATTACAAAGATCAAATTTATAAAAGAGTTTTATGTTTGAAATAAATATATTTCACAGAAAATCTTAAATTCATCTACAGTTTTATTTGTGACTTATTTTTTAAAAATAAAAGTTTAAGAGTCCATAGAAATATAAATATTAATTTATAAAATTCTGTATTTTTATATATTTTGAAATTTATTTTTTACTCTATATTTATTTATTTTGAAAAATTTTAAATTCTGGAATGTAAATAACAAACATTATCTTGAAAGAGAAAAGCAAAAATTATTCAGAAAAAGAGAACAAGAAGAAGAGTTTTTTTTTTAAAAAAAACGAATTTAATAAAGAAGGAAGAAAGAGTCTTCCCAAAGAGTCTGCTTAAATTTTATCTTCTCCCCATCCATTAAGATGCCCTCGTAAACATAAATAAAAAATCAGGACGCTGACAAGCAGACTCTAATAATAATAATAATAATAATAATAAACAATGGGAAAAGAAGAAGAAGAAGAAGGAGAAGAGGTGGTGGGATAAGGCAGGTCAGAAAAGACAGAAAACAAGATCAACTATTCGGTGGAGGAATATATAAAGTCATATCTGATCTTACCAACACTCTTGTGTCCTAAATCATGTACGGTGGTGGTAGAGGCATGGGAGGTGGTGGACCAGGAGGAAGCCTGTTAAGGACTGTTAGCAGAGTGGTTACTGGGAGTGGTGTTACTGGTAGCACTACTTTTCAAGAACCCCTCTCTTCATCGGCCTCATCTTCTTCTTCCTCGGCTTCTGGTGCCTCTAATGCTTCACCTACTGCTACTTCTAGGTATACCCACAAGCCAAATTCTCCTTGTTCGAGTCATCTCTCGATATCGTCATCTGGGTCGCCCTTTGCTTCGCAGAATCTTCCAATAGCTGCGAATACTGGGGTGCCTACTTGGGGTGCTTTTGCCTCTCCCCCTTCTTCATGCTGTGACGATTTTGAGTGGGTATCTTTGGATGGGAGCGATGATGAATTTATTCTCGGCGCTGTTCCGTCCATTGAAGAAGTTCAAAGCGCTGTCTCTTCTATTCAACAGTAAGATTTGTGTTTCTTTTATGAGTAGTACGATTTTTAGTTATCTGAATATCTATTTTCCATACGTTTCTCGGTCTTTTGGCTAAGATCAAGGATATATATTTTCCGGTTTCTTTTGTTGGACATGAGTTTTATAAGGTGTTTAGAATAGACTGAGTAAATTAATCAGGTTGGTAATTTTTTGTATTGGTATTTTCTTATGCATAACTAAGTGTTCAATCCATTTTACGCCACTCTGGGATTGTATATGGAATTGAAATACGACCAACCCCTCACCCATTTTTAATATGAGAAAGGAACCAGTGAACTAAAACTCGTTGGATATTATTAATCTTGATAATTGATAATTGTGTTGTTGCTAGTCTTAGCCGATGTTGGGAGGTGATGAACTTCATGCATGGAAATGCATAATTAAATACATCTGAATTTCCATGTGAATTCGGCAAATCAAACCTAGTCTTGATAGACTAGAAATAGTGTTGTCTGCAATTCTTCAAGCCATGAAAAAAATTTCTAAGCAGCACAGACACTGTTTTCAGAAAATAATCTATAGGATATGCCCATTGCTTTCCCAGAATTACATAATGTCTCACGGGTCACAGACAGCAAAAAAGAAATGTCCTTGGCGTGAGGAAGACGAGGTCCTGGGACAAAGTTGAGTTCTGTGGCAGTGCCTGGGTCCTGGGGTCGCTCACCAAACATGGTCCTGGATTTTAAGAAAGTTAGCTTGTGCTATATTGCAGTAGTACGGTGTTGCAAAGACTCTAAGCGAAGAGTTAATCTTGTTGTGAAGATTGGTTCTCACAGGTTCTTCTTTTGGATTGATCGAGAATGGTGATGTGATGGTCAGGAATATACCCACAATTTTATTTCTTAACTGTTTTTCCTTAAATCTAAATATTTAAGTAACTGTCAGTAAGGAACTTGTTTAGAATATGATGCAGAATTATATCAACTAGAATTTCTGAAGGAGTCTTGAAATAAGATGTAAATAATAAATTGAGTTCTAAGCTATCAGTTTAACCTTTTAGATAAACTGATTATAACTACTTGTTTAATGTTATCAATGACTATTCTGTTTTTATCTCATAGCTTGGCCTCACCTGTATCCACCATTCATGTACAAACTCCACATAAGGGGAGTATTAAGGGATATTAATCCTATGTTAACTAGTTATAAAGATATAATGACTTAATCTCTGTTATTTAACTAATTATAAGGATTTATTGACTGTTGTGTCAATGGAGATATGTAATGTCTTTTATATATTTCCAATCTCTCTGCTTATCATTATATGGTGTTAGTATTAGGATCTAACTTAGTTGAAAATCTAGTTCATAGCCACAGTGCATCCCTGTAAGTATTACATTTAATTTCAGGGTATAGGTTATTTCCTTAACATAGCTGGGTTACTTGTGTGGCCTTTTTATGTGCTCTCAACTAAAGATATTGCTTATTCATTGTATTCTTTTGTATGTGGAGTCTTGAACTAATAAGCATATGAAATAGGATTTGAACACGAGGGATGCAGACTTATGGATCTGTATTCTAGTTGAACAGTTTGCCATTGACTGAATGGAGCCGGTAGATTTAACTAATTGATAGGATAACTTTAGGTTGTTCTTTTGGACTATACTGACTTGATAAATTTTTCCTGCTCAACTGAATGTGATAAATTTGGACCAAGTTTCTACTGTGTTTGTGTTTCTTGACTTCATGCAACTAGCTTAAATGTAGACCAGCCGACTGGATTAATCGTCTTATGATCACGTGGATAATTTTCTGCTCAGATCTTCGAATCTCAGAACTGCCACATTAGTCTTCTAAGTGCTATATGGGCGTGTAAGTGATGTGTATTAACTGCCAAACTTTAAGCACAAGAGTTAAGCACAAGAGTAACTATAAGGTGTTCTAGGAGTACAGATGAGTTGACAGGCATTATAAATATAGTCATTGCACTTTAGAATTTTTTTCATAATTTTTAACATAAATTTGAAATCAATCAATCACATTTATGCCTGCCAACTTCTGTGCTTTGGGGAGTTTCTTATTATTACTCTTACGCATAATTAATCATAGGATATTGCTGTCACTTATGATTTTATTCTCTAAAAGAAAATTTCTTCTATTTATGCAGCATTTTTTTTAACAAATATCTATTGTGGTTTTATTTAATTTAGGGCTTTTGATGCGACATACTCCGAACTTGTTAGAGATAAATTTTCTTACAATAAGGATAAGGATGTAGCAGATCAGATATCAAGTCTAACTGGCGTGGTTCATCCCGGTTCTTTGGTGGCCACAGAGTTAGATTGAAAGAGCCCAGCCTGCATCTTTGTAACTCAAGAATGCTGCATGGTCATCATGGATATGAGAGAGTTTATGATGCTTTTCATTTACTGCAAACCGAGCCATCAGTTCAAGTGCTGACTATTCTTATCTTCTGCATGAACAACCATCATGGAAGCTTATTACCTTCTTTTCATCTTTGTAAACTTGTTTACTGGCTAGTGATATCATGATTACACTTGTGGTTTGTGCAATATGGATGGAGAATCTAGTCACTATAACGTAGAACAGGAATATATCCTCTAATTCTTACACAAATAAGAACTGTGCCTGTAATTATTGAGTTCCTAGCGTGAAAAGTATGTGCCAATGTTGATAATCAGTTGGAATTTTTTTCAACTGTTCAGAATTCTTATCCCAATTTGACTTACTTAAAGGTAAATATTATGATATTTTGCACAGAAAATGGTAATATCCTTATCATCTGACAAAGCTGTCTGGGATGCTGTTTTGAGAAATGAGGTGGTACGCGAACTCAGAGAGTCTTACTATGCAGGTATGGATGAAGTTAATTGAGATCTTCAATGGAGAATTCTTTATCGTTTTACTTATGAAGGTGGTGTTGTAGTTATTGTTTTCTGCCCTATGTCATTTTCTTTCCTTTTTAGGCAGATTGATATAGCGCATTTGGCTGTAATGCAGTCCAAATTAGAATTTGGAGAAGTTAAATAATTGAAAAACAGTTTTTATTATTAGTTTAATGAAGAAATTTTTGAAGGATTTCATTGTTTCCTGGAAACTTGGCTTGAGTACTCACTACAAGCTTACATATGTGAATGATAGGTATAACAGAGAATGATAATCCAGAGAGTTCGGATGAGACTTGTGATGATCCCTCTTCGGCAACAAGCTTCATAAAGTGGATTTTTGACAGCACTAAAGCAAAATTTCAGGAAGTATTTGAGCAAATAACAAAACTTGTCAATGAATTATTTAAACCTCCTGAAGATAAGAAGACAACAGCAGGAACCCCTGATCCATTTGAAGAAAAGCTGCGGACTTCATTCCTGCTATCGATTCTGGGCCTATTGGTGGTGGTGGTGAGTCGAGCGAGCAGAGCTTGACCATAATTTGACGACATGACAATGTTTATATTCTACCATGTTTTAGTGACTTGTACTGATGAAAAGGGTGTTTTTTTAGTGTTTGCTCTGATGAAATTTCCCTGTGGATTTGTAAGTACTGATCTTTTAGTTGACGTTTGAGCTTTAGTTGGCTTGTTCTATAAATATTGTTGGGATTTATGAATTTTAGAACGTCTTGGCTTTGTTTTATTTGCAACTTGCATAGTAGGTGTACCGTAAATAATTTTAAGCAGGAACAAGGAAAAATGTATTTGGTGCGTGTATCTCGTAACGTAAATTTCTTAATTGAATTACTTTGTGATATGAACTACCTATAGAAGTAATTTAATTTGATCAATGAAAACAACATTTCAATTGGTTTACTTATTCTCCATCCTACTTTATTTTCTTTGTAGTTACATAGTTAGAATATACTTGGACATCAAGATTATGTTTCTTCTTAATCTGGTCAAAAGCAGGTACCCAATGTTTAAGATTAAGAGATTCACAAGAAAAACTTTAAGCCACTTTGTCCTAAAAACACCAAATCTTCTACTTGGCATGCAAGTCAAGAATTAGGAGATTTTAAATTCTATTTAATTTAAAATCTATTCTAACATAAACTTTTATTTTTTTTAATATTTTATGTGTATTTTTAAATAAAAAATTTATTAAAATAAAAATTTTAATTCATTAATATAATTATAAAATTATAATTTTTTAGTCAAAGCACTCATAAACGTATTAAAAATTCGATCTAATTTTTTGTAGCATTAAAAAATAAATGTGTACCTATAGATGAATTATTTCTTTCAAACATAAGTGTAAATCAGGTTAAAAGGACTATCATTATACTCAAATTCATATAGACCTATTGGCACCGTCATTTGTACAGTAATAAGAACACCTACACCACAAGGATCAAATGAACTATCCTCCAACCCAAAATAGTGACTAAAAGTTTCTTTTTTTCATAAGATCCAACTGACTGAAGAAACTACCAAGAGTTAAATCCCTAAAGAAGCTTTACATCACATGCTCTACCCTCTACCTAGCGTTGCTGTAATAGTCTAACTCCACATTTCACAATGGCTTCACATGTTTATGGACATTCAGTTTTCATAAGCAACGTTGAGCGTTGCCAGTAACTTCATCGCTCTCTGTTCGAGTCATTTGTCGAATTTAAGATGGAATCAATGTCAGGTGTAACGACAGCGCGCTTGCGCAGCTCTCCAACAGCACAACAGTATTTCTCTCTTGTGTTGATTGCCACAACATCTTGAGCAAATGTACAATCTGATCCAGGTGAGACCTGCAAATAATTTTATAATGCCAGATGAAACTGCATAATTACCAAATTGGATTGTGCTCCGAACAAACTATCACCAGCCTCATTATCAATTCAAGGAAAAGCGGTGACAGAACTTGTTGAGCTGCGATAACTATAAAAGGTCCCACAAGAATTATAATTTTTCTCAAATTTATTAAACTTCTAGTGTGTTTCTTTACTGGCATTTTGACTCAATATTAAGAACTTTTGAGTTGGCATCAGAAGAAAAAAGTTACGTCCATCAGTTCAATTATGATTTAGGGCACTTTTTTTTTTTTTTTTTTTTTCAGAAGTTGCTACAGAACACTTTATCTGAATATAAGCATCAAATATGACTTACATCATACGGAACATCGCCCAGTTTCATCTTGATTGCCCCGCTCTTGTAGACCAACATCTTGCCCATGTATCCTCCTGGTAAGTCTTCCAAACCACAATTCTTCCGACCACCTGGAATTGAGCCTTCAGCTTTCTCTTTCCCCTTTCTGCTAGCAGATGGCTTGGTTAGGGGCAGATTAAGTGGAAGCTGAAAGAAGAATATCCTTTCTTTATCGCATTCCTCCTGTCACATGAGAACAATTTTAGTTTAGACAATAAATTCTGCCCTTTCCATCTCAGGAATTCTTTACTCATCTGTAATCCAATAATAACCAACCAGCATCCCAAGACCTAAAGCAGGATTAGTAGTATTCTCATCGTACTCTTGTTTTCTTGCAGCCTCCCCAAATTCTTCCTCATCAAGAAGTTCTAGCGACATAAAAAAGCAGTATTAAGCAACGCAGAGTTGCAATGTGAAGAATGTATAGCGATAAGTATGCATGACAGTAATCATTACAGTGCCATTATTGTCTGTGTAAGAAACTTTGGACCTCATCAGATGATCATGAATATATGATCATGTAATATATTGTTCATAGATTGTTGCAAAAAGGAAAATTCTCACTAGAAAAAGAATAGTTCATTCATGAACAAGATCATCTTCTAGGATATTTCGTTCTAGATTAAAGATGGTTTTCACACTTATCATTTGCCACCCAAAGGATGACTAAATGAAATGGTTCTACTAGGAGTTACTCATCTGTAGGGGCAGCTAACATCATACCTGGGTCCCCAGAAAAAGGTCTTCTCAGAGGAAGAACAGTAGGATAGTAGGAGTTGTGGTAGTCCTGGATTGGCACCAGTCAAACCTGATGTTAGTACCATAAAGAGTGAAAGGGAGAGAGGTCCATGGCTAGGATTTTATACCCAAGGTTCCTTGTAACTACTCTTTGCTTCTTGAACTGAAGTATTAACTGCATCCAAGGAATTTGCATCAGTTCCATCTTCTTTGTTAGTTGGAGGCAGAGATAAAATATTTTGTCCATCATTAGATCCAGAATCTTGCAGTCCAGGTTCAGTGCTTTTGCCACCATTCCCATCCCTATGAAGGCTGATAGACCTTGTCGTGCTTGGTGATTTGGCTTCAGGACCAAATGCAACTTGCACTGAAGCTGCAGGTTTGAAATTTGAAAGTGATCAAGGTTTCTGTTAACAATAATATTACTTATCTACCATCATAGATTACTCCAATTTCGACCATTGAGCCAATAAAAATCTTTTTCGGTAATGCATTCCTCCTTAACAGCAACTATATTGATCTTCTATGTTCTGTTCTTTTTATGTCCATCAAGAGTCGCATAATATTTTGGTTGTTTTATTTTATAACTACCAAAGTTCAGTGCCCCAATAATTGGTTCAGCAGCCACAAAAGAATCATGAGTTTGCTGTTTGTGTTTGTCATAAGCGAAGCAATGTGCACCACAGAACTGAATGGAGCTAGACAGGTAGTGTAGTTTAAAAATCATGCTTACATGCTCATCCTATGGGCAAAGCATTTTCTAGGGGTAGCAACCATAATCTTGTAAGCTTAGATCTGCTTCAACATTTACATTTGATTTGCTAAACTACTCCTTTCCACCATTTAAATAGGAAAATACAATAACTTGCTAGCGAGTTGTAAAGGTATCTAGTTACGTCTTCATTTCATTGCTCAAAACTTTGGCTTCAAAGCCTCCCCAACAAAGCCATTATAATTTTTAGTCCTGTTCAGGACAATTCTGACAATGGTTTCTAACGTAGGGAGATATCGATCGAAACAAACATAAAAACTTGTTTAGAAGACTTGATTGAGTAATGCTAAAAGTTTAAAAGTCTTCTGTAATTCAGAACAAGATGGTAAGGAGAAGAAAATGAAAATTTACATTTCTTTTCGACTTTAGGTCCTTGCCGGGTGCGAGTTGCCTGTAAATGCAGTGAGAATAAGAAATCAGAAATCACTTCAAGGGCATCTTCAACTGGAGATAAAATGAAAGCTTCAGAAATTTCACTTCTGGGAACCCAATTTATAATCAAATCTCAGTCATTCAACTGATTGCTGATTAGTTTCAAGGTTTGAGCCATTCAAGTTATTAGATCTTATACATGTTTGAGCCATTCAAGTTATTAGATCTTATACATGTTTGAGCCATTCAAGTTATTAGATCTTATACATGTACAATCATTTACTTTTCTAGATTGTTATTTGAATTGGTTTCTTGTTTCTTACGTTTCCGTGCTATATTTTTTATGTTCGAAACTAATCAGCAATCAGTAACTGCTATTCTCACGACAATTTAACACACTATTACAAAAATGGCCTGAGCCCAATATAAGATTCTTTTTTCTTTTTTCAATATAAACATTTATTTTCTTATATTACTGTATGATATATATATAAAAATATAAATATTAAATATTTGCCAGCTCGCACGCAGGAGACAGATCAACTACAAAGAGACAAGAAAGATATTTAATAACACAAATTACTTTTTTTTTTTTAAAGAAAAAAGCAAATAAAAGACTCTGATTAAAGCCATGTTTGGAACAACCATACTTGATTTACGAAATTCATTCGGAAATTCGAGTGAACTCGAGAAATGAATTTCATTTCCTCCAAACACAGCCTAAGAAAAGCAGTACGGAAGAAATGAATGAAGTTACAGTGTTGAAGAAGAAAAGGTCGACATACGAAGAAACTGTTGAGAAGACTCTGGGCCTGTTCAGCCTTTTTTCCTTCATCATCTTCTTCTCTGCATTTAACAAAAAAAAAAAAAAAAAAGAAAAAAGAAAAGAGAAAATCGCATCAAGACCTAAAGAGAAGAATGTTTTGCAGGAGAAAGGGAAAGCAGTACGTTTTGGGAGCAGAGCTGTTGGGCCTTCTAGAAGCTTTTGGTGTAGGAGCAAAACGACGCTGCATATACATTCAAGAATAAATTCAATCAGGTTTTAGGGCATGAATTTTAGGTCAGATCTGGATTTGGTTTAAATTATTGAAAGGGCAAAAGTTTCTGAGATGAAAGATGATTCGTACCTTTCCATGGCCAGAAGAAGGATCCATGGTACCAGCGATTTCAAGTAGAAGAAGATGGTGGAGAAGGAAATGGAAGAAAAAATGAAGACTAAAATGCTCGAACCCGAGATCTCCTATGAGGCTCAGGAAACCCCAACCACCGTGTTTATATCGGTAGACGGTAGGCTCTCACAAATGTTAAAATAGAACCAAATATAGCGGAGAGAATTAACATCACAAATACTTTTAATAATATCTAAATATTTAGAAGGATCTTCTTGAAAATTCACATAATTGAAGTTAATTTGGCCTTTAATTTTTGTTTTTTTTAAATAAAAAGTTATGTTAAATTTTTTTAACTCAATATAATTAATTACTCAGGTATAAAATATTTTTTTCACCCAAATATATCATCAATAAAATTTAAATTCATAATTTGTACACATCAAAGTGGTAGTAATTCAATCTCTAAGTTGAGACTAGTTGTTTCAATTTATTTTTTGTATAATATAATGTTTAGTTCTAACTTCAAGGATCAGTTTAATTTGTGTAAAAAAATATTTGTTTTCTTAATGATAAAATCTATTTACTCTAATTCCGATAAAATAAAACCATTAAATTTTATTTCCCATTTAAAAAATAGTAAACATAATTTATGCAATTTTGACTTTACTCACCCCATTTAAAACAAGTAATGAAGTAAGGTTAGAGTGTTGCAGAACGAATATGGATTTTATATATATACATATATATCTACACCTATAATAGGGTTACTCGCTCCATTTATTTTTTTAATTATTTTTATACACATTTATATAAAATATAGTGTTGAGATTTTAATGGTATTATTAGACATTTATGTTTAAATTTATTAATGTTAATTGTAATGTTTTATGATTAGAACACCTTTAAAAAAAAAAAAAGATAGAATATAAAACAAGCAGTAAAAGTATAGTTTTATATATATATTATATATATAAAGAGTATAATTTATCCTTAATATAGTTGATTAGTCGCTTAATTTTTTTCTTTATTAATATGTTCGATATAATTCAATTATTTATTCACATCGTTTCATTTAAAATAATAAAAATTGTTTTCTTCATGCCCTTCAAGCTATCGTTTTTTATTTTTAATTTTTCATAATTATTTACCTTCACTTTTTTTTTTTTTTAATAATTTTCTTGCGAGAATTTGGATTTATTTTTTTAATTTAAAAAGATTGTGTGCGCTTCCAAATTTCGCATAGATTTTTAGATTTATTCTAATTTGCCCACAAACAAACAAACAAACAAGGCCTGAGAGAAGACAAAGCAGGATTCAAGACCTACAATTCCAACATAATACACGAATTCAGTTTGAGAGACAGGAATTTGATATGCGGTGGTGGTGATTTAAAAACAGCAAATATGCTCTAATTATATGCAATATGAATGGAAACTGAACCAAATGGAACACTAATTAAACCGTGACATTAGCCTTCTCAGTTCCATTTCAACCAAACCGAAATGAAACTAGCTCCGTTCAGAATTAACCAGACTCATACTAAATAATCAGTTATGACCCACTGTAGTTTTAAGGAAGATTTATTCTGCTCAAGAACCAGCAGTCATCATTTCAACCGTTAAGCCACTGAGTACTTACAAGCTGGCCTCCTCATAGGCGTATATAGTATGGAAGAAAATGTTTGGTTTCAAACTCAAAAGTTACAACCCAACCTAGGCTGTCTTCTCCCTCCATATTCCCCCCAAACAAAAGAGAATCTACCCAGGGACAATTGAACTAAAGTAGGAACAAGAAGCTGATGCACCAAAAATCCTCATATTTGATGGATCCAGAGCTTGCGACAGCATTGTATACCCTTGAAAAAACTCCTTATCAAGTCAAAAGATGTAAACCCTGACCAACTTTTACACAAGGTTAGATAATGGTTCAGAACAGTTCACCAAAACCAGATAAGCATGTCAGTATGCCATCATGCTCAAGGCTATATATCATTGTACCTTGTGTAGACAAATCATTCTTCACTACACCAGAAAGCCATTAGCTTGCAAACATAACGCAGTCGTTCAATTTATAACATCCTCAATCATTCTTCTCGACTAGGGCAATCCAACCAAGGTAAGTGTTTAATCACAAAAACATTCACAAAACTTTCTTCCAAAACTAGCAATACGCCGCCCGTACCTCATATGAAAGTACAAGCAGCAGCATAACTTATAAAAAACTTTTTAAAAAAAGAGAGATTCCCTCAAAAACTAGCCTGCTTCAGTGGCAATCACAAAGTAATCAACCACTGCAACAGTTGGATTTCTGAACAGACACGTGGAAGAAATATAATTTAAAAATATGACTAAATCAGCCATCACCTTATGAATCTAATACTGGGGCATTTACATTGGCGTAACAACTCTCTGAGTGACAGTTAGCACAACAGTAAAAAACAACAAAACATCTAACCATTTCTGACAGAAGAGGAAACATGTCAGTTTGAAAAGCTAAGATTGCAACAGAAAAGAAAACATATGAATTTACTCCTGTACTTCTATAAATAAAGATATTATTTCATTATTGTTAACTAATTATAGTTCTATTACTGGCGAGAAGTCAAAAAATGTGATCAGATACCTTGAAGAGTTATGCTAATAACCCAGTTATAGATAGTTCTTGTATGATTTATGGTAAGGGTCAGCATGGAATATGCAAAACAAACTACACACATGGTTAAACTCTTCCAAGTAGAAAAAGGATGTCACTAACATGTACAAATAATGAGACCCGTCACTTTCCCCTGAAAACAAATGATGTTACTGAAATAAAACATCTGAAATTGATTGTTTATTGGTAAAATAAATGTTTTTGGAAACTGTGGTATGGCAAATAGATGCCTGAGAAAGGCAACTCAACGATTTCAGGTTTAAATTTCAAAATGCAAAAGTTAATAAGTTAGCCAAGCACTCTGAAGTTACGAATCATTGACCCACTCCACAAGGAACAAGGACACATAATTCCCAAAGCATAAAAATGAACTTCCCAACTCATAAGAGCTCTCCTCTCGCTACAACTAAATCAACTAAAGGTTAAAAAGCATCCAAAAAAACAGGATATAAAACTTCCAACAAGAGGATAGCACGTCCTGCCTACACTCATTTTTAGGAAAAGCCAGTCTGTCTTCCCCGAAATATCATACCAATATCTTTCATAAGAAACTTTTGTACTTCCAAAAAATACCTTGTAATGAATCTTCCTACCACAATCCATCAAAGGGATAATTGAAATGCATTCTAACAGATGGTAGGAATAGTTGGGAATTTAAAAAATAATGACCATATGCTAGATATCTACTAGCCTAATTTAATAGATTGTAGGACAAAACCAACTCAAGTGCTGCCATAATTTGCAACACTCAAATCTCAGCCATTAGCCAGACAGTCACCTGCCACATAAACTAGGAAGACAGATCAGAATTATTGCAGATGAATTCATACCACGAAGACAATGTAATGCAAGCATAAATTCATGATTAAAAGATAAAAATATCTTCCACATACCCAAATTCCCTCTTATTCTGGGGCATTACCACCTTCTGTGAAAGGAAATGAGACAGAAGGCCTAGAAGCTCCAGATCATTAGCAGAAATTAGTATCCATCCTCACAACAACTTGAATATCATTATCAGAGAATTAAAAGAAATATAAAAACAAGCAGTTTAGCACAAGATGAAATAATTCATCAGAAAATAAAACACAACAAAAAATTGTCAGTAACCAGTTCTTGGAGACTGTTAAACATACTAATCAGAAAACATTAGCCACCGGAGAAATATAAGATATAAAGATCTGCAGAAGATTTCATCCTACAAAAGAAATTCAAAATATTATTAATAATAAACTTTTGAATGGCCTTCCGAACAGCGACTGAGTGAACTGAACTTCTAAGGCAAATCTCTGCAAATGTAATAACAGTACAGCAAGGTAAAAGATGTGAGTCCCAAACTTCCAACAAGCAAGGGGTAAGAAATCAGGTTGACAAGAGCGCCAAGAAAGATCATGCCTGAAAAGTTGTAAGATAATAGGAAAGAAATAGGTTAAAAAATATAACAAAATATAATCAAGTGATCACACGGATGGCGCATACACTACAACAAATTAAATTAATCAAACAAGAGAGGAAACACAAATTTTGGGAAAACCTTGTCCAGAAAGAAAGAGGTAAGCAACGCAAGCCTTAGGCAATCCCCAGTTTCAATGAAACAAAATGAATTTACAAAAACAAGAACAATTAGAAACTACCAAAGTATTCAGCAGGAAGTCTGATGTTCAATGCTCAATTAGAGGAAAGCAAGATTGTACTTACAAATGGGGGATACTTCTTACCTCTAGAAACAAACCTTAGAATGTCCACAAAAAACAAAGTGAGTATTCCAATACTAGATGCAAACAGGAAAGCAAAATGAGATGATAATGTTAGCAATGCAAAAGTCCCAACTACTCTCTCTCTACTTCTAGGTACCTTATGACTGATGAATCTTTTAAATCTTAAAAAGAAAAAAACAATCAACTTGACAGATGACATAGGAGGTGGCACTCTACCTACAAAATTTCAAATGAATATTTAAGTGCATGAATCACCGTCCACAAGGTGATTGAATATTTAAGTGCATGAATCACCGTCCGCAAGGTGACTGTAAGGCTAGTTTACTTCCTCCCACATAAATGTCAGTTAACAAATGTTTGCAACTGTGTTAGTCACTGAGTGGGTGAACCAGAATAGATAATTTCTTTTATATCTAAATTATGATATAAGAGATACATAATAGAAATTCTTGGCTGATAAAAGGACCAAACAGGTTTCCTGATAGCTCCCCAGATTATTTTAAGACAGATAGTTCCCTAGTGGTTGTTTAAGAGAGAATTTTTTTGTTAATAAACAGATATTCCCATGTCTGGGCATTAGGTCC
>NW_019014679.1:2575325-2596757 GCF_000150535.2 Carica papaya | reverse complement strand
GATGCAGGAGTCCTAGAGGCACCGATAGGTTGTGGTGGTTACATGCAAACTCTTACAGCAATAGTCCGGCCCTGTAGGAGATAACCATTCATGCTTTGCAATAGCATTGTTAGCCATTTGAACATCAGAATACTTAACAAAACCATATCTTTTGCTTAATCCAGTAATCCGATCTTTAATAACCTTAGCCATCACAATATCACCAAAAGGGGAAAACAATCTGATTAAGCCATCATCATTTAGGGTAGGTGGCAAGTAGCCAATATACAAATTTGTATCATCATATTCCTTTGTTGGCTTGATAATAGTTGAGCCTAAGCCAGGGTGTGCACTCCCGCCACCACCAGCATTATTGGCCCAAGGTGGATTGCTTCCGGAACTGCCTGAACCAAGGGCCAAGGTAGGGGTTGCTTAATTGAAGATTCAGGAACCGTGCCTCCTAACTCAGCTAAGAAGTTCTGGTACTCATCATCCATTTTCTTCCCTGTCGTCCCCTTCACTGGACAATCAATAGTAGGATGCCCACCATCACCACATATCTTGCAAAGAACATCACTCTTAAAAGTATTAGTCCGTGAGGGACACGCGTACTGCCTGTGACCTGGCTCACCACATAACCTACAATACTCTTCATCTCTTATAGTTCCATTCAAGGCCGCAAGTTCCCTAAGTTGCTGCCTTTTATGTTCGTTCAGCACCTCATCCACGGGCTGTAGGAGCTTCTCAACCATCCCTGCTGCTGCATCAAGAGCTTCTTGAGTCTCAGCCTCCACTAAAACATGCAAATCCTCGTTCTCTGAAGGGTCGGGCTTCAAATCCCGCTTCTGCTGCAACCTACCCTCCTTCACCGACCCTTTACCACGAATAACAATTTTTGCACCCGTCTCTCTTTCCATTCTCTTCTGGGTATTCCCCCTTGGTCCAATAATAAGCCCAATAAAATTGTAACCT
The DNA here is from genome assembly GCF_000150535.2 of Carica papaya. The sequence continues at coordinate 2,595,806 of NW_019014679.1, read as the reverse complement.
GGGTATTCCTTCATCGGTATATAAAGCTTCTTCTGAAGCTTTGGCGGCCTATAGTCCGCTGGTGGCTTAAAAGCTGGGTTCCGTTTGATAATCTGAGAAATAATCTCTTGTCTTTCCTTATTCAATCTCTCTCGTGCTCGATACTCCCTAGTATTAATCCGAATTCCCATATTATCATAGATAGGCTCAGGCGAAGGAGACCTTTGCCCTTCAGGCCTATCATCCAAAGGTAATCCAGACTGCAACATCCTACTAATCTCAAGTAATCTACTATTTAAAGCTTGAATCTCCGGGTCAAATTCAATACCTCCGGTGAAATCCTTCATAAAATCAGGAAGCTGAATCACCGGCTTCGGCTCATCGTCTGCCCACCGAGATTTCCTCTTCCTCGTACCGCTGCCCGTGTCTGTGTTCTCAGCACTCGCGTTGTTCGAGTCCGCAGGCGGATCCCACCGGCTCCGGCGGCGCCTCCTGCTGGTCGTCTCCTCCTCCCCACCGGATTGCTCCTTGTCCGTGCCACTTTGCGTTTTGGTGACGCCGTTCTCGGACAGTAACGGCTTTTGGATCTCGAACTTGAACGAAGCGATATTGTTACTGTTGATACCCATCTGGGTATTGCCGTTCAATTGACTATTATCAGTACTGAAGGCTAAGGAGCCACCGTTCTCATCTGCGCCTCGAGGATAATCAGGCAGCTGATTGAACGGGTACTGACCGTCAGAAACTGTTGTTTGTGGGTTTTGGTGATCAGGGGCCAGAGTTTCTTCCGGAGGAGGGGGAGGAGGGTAGTTTGGATTATGGAAATCTAAGGTTTGCGTTGATGGGTGCTGGGGATCTAGGGATTGAAATTGATGGTTACTAACAGACTCCATGAAATTGTAAGGCAACACCTAGGTTTCAGTCGAGAGAGAACCCTAGGGATGGTTGCGCGACTTCGCTAGAGAATGAAAGATCTCTGTATGGGTGTTTGTGTGTTCGTAATTGCGAAGGAAATATGAGTGGAATAATAAATATTTAACTGGGTTTATTATTATGTTCGCTAAAATAATTAGATTTATTAATATATTAGTATTCTGACACAAGTTATCAGCTTTTTTTAAATAATAAAATACATAATTAATATAATTATATAAAATATATTTGTTATATTTTTTTAATTTTTTTTAGAGAGCTATATAAATGAAAAATATATTATATATTATATATAACAGTAAACTGAAATATACCACATCCTAATCTTTTATTTTTTATTTTTGAAAAGAATTTTAAAATATAAAATAATAATAAATATTTAAAATATAAATTAGAATTTCATGTTTAACTGATTATAAATGTATATAATAGTTATTTATTTAAATTTGTAAAATGTAAAAATAAACTTTATTATTAGTTTGTTGCAAATATATATAATGGCTATATTAAAATTTATTTTATTGACTATAAATTGTAAAATTATGTATTATATAAATTCTTAATCACCTATTTCTTTGCTCACAATTTATTTATTTAATAATTTTTTTTCACACTTTATTTGTTTTATAGATATTTTATAAAAATTAAGACATAATAACAAAAAATTAAGATATGATATCTGATAACTTTAATATTATGCTATGAGTTTTGACTTTGCTGTTACCTTTTCCCAATAAATTTATTTGCTTGTTGTAGATAATATTATTACAATTTAATTTTATTATTTTTATATAGTTATAAATTGTTTTTAAATTTGTATGTTGTACATAGTACAGATAAAAATTCTGTTTTATAATAAACCAAATAACAAAAACTATTATTTGATTCTAAATTTGATCCATGCTTTAACATACAAGGGATCCCAATCATTATAACAAATATGATATTAAATCAAGTGAAACACTTCAATTTTATCACTTAATCTTTTATGACTCAAAATAATTATGAGGTATTAATGTATCAAAGAATTATGGATAATTAAATATTACGATAGATAATATATTTTTGGATTTTATTTAAAAGTCACGGATACAAATCTTACTAAGAATATAAAATTTATAATTTTTATAAGTATATTATGAGTTGACGGTAGTCAACATATGACGTTTCATTCAATTGAACTAAGAGTTTAATTCATTAAGATATGTTTAATTTAGTTAGACCAATAAATTCGTTAGTACATTCAAAAAATATTTTATAATTATTAAGTTTGTTTAATTAGAATAATCACAATAAGATAAAACTTGAATTAACCTTTTAATTTTTTTTTTTAAATGTTATATACTATATTTTTTTTTACTGTATAAAAAGAATAATGGAACTAATAAATACTATAACAGTTATAAGACATCCAACCGTTGGAAAGTGATCTACGTACATGTTCACTTGCGTATATGAACTAAACATGAGCTCCCAATATTTGATGTTATTTGTTTTACTACTTGATGAAAGAATTTTAATCAATGCTACATCACAGATATATCTTATCATCGCAAATTATTGAACAAGAAAGTTATAAATTAAAAAATCTTTAATTTAAGTAACAAAATTGATACTTTCTAATTTGTTCAAATATTATTAAATATTTTATTAGATATTAAGTGACATTTAATGTAATACTAAAAAGAAAATTTTATGTGACCTAATTTAAACTCTGTATGTAACATGTTGAAAACTTTCATATTTAATTTGTAATATGAATCCCGATTTACTCAGACCTTAAGACAGTTTAAACTTCTTAATATTTCGTATTTTAAATTTTTTGGATAAATTTCGTATTTCATATTTTAATTTTATATTTTATTTGATTAAATAATTATTTAAACTAATTATTATATTTTTCTTGTAGCCAAATTATATTTTTAATCAAATAAAAAAATTTCGAGGAAAAACGGCTTAAAATCTAGCGGGAACACCTGCGAGAGGGATCTTGCTTGTGCATGTCGCACGCCGCACGCATGTACACGCATGCGGCTAACATAGGATGTACACACTATGTGCACGTCCCATCTGTGCGGGGTGTGAGGCTCATTTTGCACATGCAGCAAGTTAGATCTGCGACGCATAACAGAGTGGGGCAGCGTGCGTGCCTTGAATTAGTGCGGCGCTGCCCCCTTTGGGGCACGTGTGCTGCCAGCTTGGGCGGCATGCCACCGTTGCTTGGGCGACATGTCACCGTCATTTAGGTGGCGTACCTTCGATTTTTGCGCCATTATCACATTGTATCGTTCATCCATCAGTCGTGACATCTCATCTTTTTATATTGACTTTTTCTCTCTTCATTTGATTTTGTCATTTGACGCAAATCTAGCAGTCCCTATTTTCTATAAATAAGAACCCTCACTTTACTATTTCCTCATCACTTCCACTTCATTCTTCCATCCACCAAAGGGTTTTAGAGATAAAGAGTGATCTTAGAAAAAGGCGTAGGAAACACCAAGAATTTGGTAAAGGATTTAATATTTACTTTCAAAATATCATAAGAAGCTTTTCTAAATTAAATTAACAAAGTTTAAATTAAATGGTTGTATGATTTAAATTATATGCTTAAATGAAATATTTTTTCATATTAATGCATGTTTATGAACATATATAAACTGATTATTTGCATGTGTATTTTAAATGATTTAATACTTGAGATAAATATTGATATATGATGCACTAGACGGTGGAAAAATGCTAGACGGTGGAAAAATGATTAAGTGTGAAATGATGTATAGACATGAGAAATATGTATTGATATTAGCATGCATAATTCTTAAGATATTTCCTTAGGCTATTTATCTCTGAGAGGTTTCTGTTTTTCTCTCATCAGGTCTGAAAAGATGTGAGATGATCACTCTCTGTAGATGATGGTGTACCATTTGATGAGAGTGGTGACGCGATATGATTGTAGGAGTCACATTTGACAAAATACGACCGTGATCATAGTTAACAAGTAGGAACACTGTGGTTGGTACAGTCGTTGTAACACCCAAAATAATTTTTTCTATTTTATTTTATTTTATTTTATATTTTTTTTGGTGTAATTTAATTTAAATTAATTTTTGTGAATATAAAAATATTAATAATGATAAAATTAGGTAAAAATATTATTTGGATTTAATTAAAATTGATTTTGGAAAAAAAGGGTGAAAATTTAGATTCTAGGAGTATTTTTGAAAAGAAATTCGGAAACCGGGGGTCAAAACGCAATTTAAAAAATTGTGCCCCGTCAGCGCCACGTCAGCAGCCACGTCAGCGGCCCAGTCAGCAGCCCTGGCCAACCAGGACCTGCCGCGTGGCAAGGCCACGCCGACCTGGGAACGGGCCACGTGGGCGATCCGCGTGCGCGCGATCGGATGGCCCAAATGCGTTCCCGCGCGCACGGACGGCCCAGATCAAGCATGCGCACGGACGGCCCAGATGCACGCGCACGGACGGCCCAGATTCAATCAAGTACGGACGGTCCAGATTTAATCGCGATGGATGGCCCAGATTTAATCCAAATTAAATCGCGATCGAATGACCCAGATTAAATCAAGATGGACGGCTGTGATTAAAAGGCAAATGGTATAAATAAACCCCCCACACCTGACCACAAAAACCCTAGCCGCCAGCCCTCACCGGAGAAGACGAACCAGACGCCGGAGGAGCCAGCCACCGCCACCCGCCGCCGCACCGGGGAGTTTTTCGACCGCCGATCGAGGTAAATTTCATACCCCTGGCTCGTTTTTCAATGCTGAGTTCTCCTGTGGCCAAATCGGAGCCAAACTCCTGGTCAAACGGCCGGAAAATACGGCCGAAACCCAGTGGCGTCGCCGCGCCCCTCCTCGGTTTTTGCCTCCGATGAAGCCCTTCCCGGCCTCCGTTTGATACAATTTTTATATCACCGTGACCACCATTCTTTTCTCTACAGGTTGATCGGAGCCAAATCACCAAAACACGAACCACACCGGAGAGCCGCCACACCCGAGAGCACCGCCGTCGGTAAGCTTTGGTTTTTCGTAATTTTTTGGCCCCCCGAGGGCCCTAGGGTTCTTTTATCTCAGGGACCGATGCAAGTGTGGCCGAATTCGACCGGAAACGGCCAAAAACGGCCAACCCGAGGCGAATCACCGTCGCAAGCGGCGACGCCGTCGCCGGAGCACGACGGAGCCACCGTGCCGGAATTGCGATATTTACCGAAAGGGGCCCTAGGTCTGATTCTGAGATTTTTGGGACACGTGCAGGTACCGGTAGTGTGTTTCAGTTTTTCGAAAAAAAATTCAGGAAATTTAGGGATAACCCGCAGACACTCGGAAAAGCCTATTTCGGGTCCCGAAAACAAGTAAGGATTCCTCACCCTATTTCCTATCACGGTATTAAAATGCAATAAATGATAAAATGGTATTTCATGAATCAATAGTTGTGTGAAATTGTTTAAGGTTGCTAATGGAGCCGGAGTCTAGTGTATTTGTCGGTCAGTTATTGTTTGTTCTATTTTACAGTTTTAAATACAGCATGATGTCTGATGTTTTTATTTCATAGTTTTGTGTGCATGTATCACTGTTTCATTGATTATGGACTGAATGACTGAGAACCCGATGTTGTGTGTTGTCTTGTTGGCATGAACTACTGGTTTGCATGTTTGTGTGTGACCTGATGATGGTGACTAAAGAAAAAGGGATAAAAGGTTATGTGAATTAGAAAACGGATAATGTGGACAGCCTGACTAGGTATCCTGGGAGATGGTGGACGGACCGGGTCCGTAGGGAACCTTACCGGGAACGTGGTCTCTCATACCGGATGAGGTATGGAGACCTTATGTGTTTTGGCGCCCATACCGGACGGGGTATGGGGACGGCCCGTTTCACCCTCATACCGGACGGGGTATTGAGGTTCATGGTTTTGGCGCCCCATACCGGACGGGGTATTGAGGTTTATGGTTTTAGCGCCCCATACCGGACGGGGTATGGAGACGGCCCGTTTCACCCTCATACCGGACGGGGTATTGAGGTTCATGGTTTTGGCGCCCATACCGGACGGGGTATGAGGACGACCATGGAATCAGATTATAAATGTTAAGGGTTCACGGGTAGTAGGACCCCTATGGATCCCCATGGATACTAGTAGGCTGGTAAAGAGGAATTATGCTGTTTAAAGATTGAAATGCAAACGCGTGATAAATGTTGTATTATAAAGTCTATGTGATAACGTGATGATGATAATGTGTTGCTTGTGTATTGTTTTATGGATCTCACCCAGGTAAATGAAAGGTAAACGTTTTTATGAATAAATGAGTTTATTACAAATTATGCTCCATTGGTCGTTTTTGTTTTTTACCCACCCTTACTCCTGTGGCAGTGAGGTAGAGTGATGTCTTTACTGGGCTAGTGTAGCTCACTCATTACTTAACCATTTCAGATCACGAAGACGTGGTTCCCGAGCCCGTTCCGCAGGAAGACGGCGAAGGGGACGCCTAAAGATCCCATAGTTATAATTGTAGTTCTTACTTTCGAGCATTTATTTTAATTGGTTTATTCCCTCATTTGTTGAACACGTTTTGGTATTGCGTAAGGGATGTTAATTGCAATGTTTAGTACGCTTCCGCAAATTCAGATTATTTATCTATATATATGCCTTTCCAATATTAAATTTTTCCGGGGCCGTTACAGTCATGGTTATAAATCGTGCCATGGTTTGACAAACCATAAATATGCTATTCGTTTGGCAAGCTGCAAATTAATTATATAAATAAATGAATTGGTCATTCCACATGGATAGTTAAGAATCCGTATTGTACTCAGTAGATAGAAGTCGGAACGACTTCGCACGAAGAATAAAATGAAAAATAGTGCATATCATGATTTGTTTGATTTCTCTATTTTTAGCATGATTGATTTGATTGACATAATATGACTTTGACTTGATTTTTTTTTATTGTAAACTAAATCGATTTCATTATTAATAATGAGCCCTGACATGACTATTGATGGTAAGAAATGATGATACTTTTAATTACATTTGAAATCTTATGATGTTATTTGAATATTATTTTTCATACTGAGTATATGAAATTCACCCCTTTCTATGCCTCCTCTAGATGAGAAAGATAGTGAGGAACTGATTACTAATCTACCCCTTGAAGCTTTTGAGGACCTCGCAGATCCATGATCTTTTATGAGTGCATGATTGTCTCGCGCTCTGATGAGTCCATCTTTTGTAGAGGCTTGTAATTAATTTTGTTTCTGCCCCAGTTACGTATGAAACTTTATTATTATTTTGTAAGGAATTGTAATTTTTTGTTCCACTACATATATTTATCTATTATGGACTTGCAATCTATTTCTGTATCTGACACTCTTATGCCTTAATTTATATTTGGGATGTAACACCCAAAACTTTTCTTTTATTTTATTTTTATTTTAATTTTTATTAGAATTTTGTTTAATTTTATTCTATTTTAATAATTAGTTTATAAGGTTTTAATTTAATTTAATTTAATAGAAATAAAAAAAAAATAATAAAATGGGGTAAAATTATTTTTGGGATTTAATTGAAATTGATTTTGGAAAAAAAGGGTGAAAATTTGGATTATGGGGATGTTTTTGAAAAGAAAATCGAAAACCGGGGGTCAAAATATAATTTAGAAAAATAGTGCCACGTCAGCAGCCTCGGCCAACCAGGACACGCCGCGTGGCAGGGACGCTGACACAGGGAGCCACACGGGACGGAGCCACGTGGGCGATCCATGTGCGCGCGATCGGACGGTCCAGATCTGTTCCCGCGCGCACGGACGGCCCAGATCAAGGGCGCGTGCGGACAATCCAGATCTCACGCGTGCGGACGACCCAAATTTGATCACACACGGACGGTCCAAATCGCATCGCGATGGACAACCCACATTTATTTTCAATTTAATCGCGATCGGATGGTGCAGATTAAATCATGATGGACAGCTCAGATTAAAAGGGGAAGGTTATAAATAATCGCATCCACACCCAACCCCAAACCCTACCCGCCAGAACCCTCGCCGGAGAAGACGACCCAACCACCGGAGGAATCGGCCGCCGCCACCTGTCGTCGCACTGGAAGATTTTTCGGTTGCTAAACGAGGTAAAATTTCTCCCATTGGCTCGTTTTTTGATGTTGAACCTCCCTGTGGCCAAATCGGAGCCAAACCACAGGCCAATTGGCCGAAAAATACCTCCAAAGTCCAGCGGCACTGCCATGGGTTTTTTCGATTTTTGTCTCCGATGAGGCCCTTCCCGGTTCTCGTTCGATGTAATTTTTATACCACTGTGACCATCGTCATTTTCTCTACAGGTTGACCGGAGCAAAATACAAAATCGTAACTCGCGCTGGAGGAGCTGCCGCACCCGAGAGCTTCACCGCCGGTAAGTCTCAGTTTTTTAGAATTTTTTGGCCCACCGAGGGCCCTAGGGGTGTTTTATCACATGAACCAATGCAAATTCGGCCAAATTCGGCCGAAAACGGCCAACTCGAGGCGGATCGCCGCCGTGAGCAGCGACACCGTCGTGCCGGAATTCCGAAATTGGCTGAAAAGGCCCTGGGTCTGATTTGGAGTTTTTTGAGGACATGTGCAGGTACCGGAAGTGTGTTTTAGTTTTCAGAAAAAAATTTAGGGAATCTAGGGACTGCCCGTAGGCGCAATGAGAACCGGATTTCAGACTCCGAAACAAGTAAGGATCTCTCACCCTATTTCCTATCATGACATTAAAGCTTAATAAATGATAAAACGGTATTTTATGAATTAATAGATATGTATAATTAATTAAGACTACTAATGGAACCTGAATCTGATGTATTTTTTGGTCAGGTGTTGTTTGATTTATTTTACAGTTTTGAATGCAGTATGGTGCCTGATGTGTTTATTCTATAGTTTCGTATCACGGTTTCATTTATTATGCTTTGAATTATTGTGAACTCGATGTTGTGTTACCTTGTTTGGTGTCCATCACTGGTTTACGTGTTTATATTTGATTGGATAATTGAGATTAAGAAAAAATGAAAAAAGGTATGTGAATTGATAAATGGATAATGTCGATAGCCTGACTAGATATCCTGGGAGATGGTGGACGGGCCGGGTCCATAGGGAACCCTACTGGGAACGTGGTCTCTCATATCGGACGGGGTGTAGAGACTTTATGTGTTTTGGCGCGCATACTAGACGGGGTATGGGGACGGCCCGTTTCACACTCATACTGGACGGGGTATTGAGGTTTATGATTTTGGCGCCCATACCGGATGGGGTATGGGGACGGTCCTGGAATTAAGTTATTAATGTGAATGGTTCACGTGTAGTGAAGACTCCTATAGATCCCCATGGATATTAGTAGGCTAATAAAAGAGGAAATTTGTTGCCTGATGATTGAAATACAAAAGCATGATATGTGTTATGTTTACAGAGTGTGCATGATTTTATGATGTTTATGATGTTATTGTTTCTCATAAGTTATTTTTATGAATCTCACCGAGGTAAGTGGACAGTAAAGGTTTTTATTACTGATAAATGAGTTTGTTATAAATTATGCTCAATTGGTCGTTTTTATTTTCTACCAACCTTTACTTCTGTGACAGTGAGATAGTGTGATGTCTTTACTGGGCTAGTGTAGCTCATTCCTTACTTAACTATTTCAGATCAGGAAGACTTGGTTTCCGAGCCCGTCCCGCAGGAAGACGGCGAGTAGATGTCTAAAGACTTCATAGTTTATTTATAACATTCATCTCCAATATTTACTTTATTTAGTTTATTCTTTTATACGTTTAGTACGTTTGGATTATTGTGTAAGGGATATTAATTAAAATTTTTATTCCGCTTCCGCACTCAGAATTTTTCTTATATATACATTTCCCTTTAAAATTCCGGAGCCGTTACATGGGATGTCACAAATTATATCAGAGCAGTTACACTGAATAATCCCTTATAACTGAGGCTATAGTTAGTAGACCCTTTTAAGATACTTAGGAAATATGTTATTTTTCAAAAACTAGACCACTAACTCATATCTTTCTTTTCTTTTGTAGGAATGAAGTGAGAAAGACTTTCTGTAGAGCGTACCGAAAGACCTAAGGCCTAGGATCATCCGACCAGGACCGAGTTTATCGAACTCTTCCGAGCCATCCAGGTCTAACTACAATCGTAGGATAAAACCAAGCCAACCCTTGCCAACATCTTCTTGCCCCTGATTACTGGTTAGTTGAGAGTTTCATCTCCTATACTATAGCGGAGTTTAGGAAACTTAACCTACCCCCACTTTGAAGAAGGCCCCAACTCCTTAGTAGTAAAAGTCTGGATCCTACAGATAAAGAAACTCTTCTCTATCTGAGACCTAATCAAGGAATAAAAAGTTTTTCTAATAGCCTTCATGCTAACCGATGAAGCCAAACATTGGTGGTGGCTTAAAAAGGAAGTCCTACTTACCCTAACCACGTGGGAGGTTTTCATAGATGTGTTCTTTGAAAACTTCTTCCCAGTTTATGTCCAAGAGAAGAATGAAGAATTTCAGGACCTCCGACAGAAAAATTTGACGGTTTCCTAACATGTAGCCCGATTTGTCCAATTGTCTAAGTTTGCCCCACTGATGGTCACCCCTGAGAGTCACAACTAGGTTGCGATACTGAGATTGAGCTTGTATGATGACGTGTTAGAACATGCATAGTTGGCCAAATACCTTATGTTGGCTATTTTCAACCAGGCACCAATGCATCGCCCGAGTCCGTACCTAACAATAACAACACCAACCCTAACAACCAAGAAGAAGACTACCTGACTCAGTTAATAGTCATCATGATAAATGATCCTGAGTTGCCCATCTCCCTGCTCTACCCTCACCTACTGGATAACCTGCTTGACCTTTCCAACAATGCCAGCATTGTGGTCACTTGCATGATGATAAGCCATGTCTACATTTAAACAATGCTTGCTATAAGTGCGGAAGCACTCAACACTTTGTGAGAGACTACCCCCAGCGGTCAAAGGACATGGCCAAACCAGTAACCTAAGGTCGTGTGTACCACATTGATGAACCTGGTGCCCTCACCATTCTTGTTCTTATCTAGGGTATTCTTTCTATCCATGATACTTCTGTCAAAGCTCTGATTGATACAGGTGCTATGTGCTCTTTAATTTCTTGTTCAGTTGCTCGTAAATTAGATATTAAACCTGAACCCTTATGTAAAATATTAGTAGTAGAAGCTCCCTCCAGGAGTTTATTAGAAGCTTATTGTATGTATAAAAATTGTAAAATAGAAGTTTCCGGAGTAGAATTGTTAGTAGATCTTATACTTTTAAATTTTTCAGGATTTGATGTTATCTTAGGAATATATTGGTTAGAGAAATATAGAGCGATCATTAACTTTGAAAATAAAGTTATAACCTTTTGATCACTGAAAATGAAATAAAAATCTATAAATTAGTTTTGCTACTATATAACATTTGAATAAATAGAAATATGGATGTTGATCCTGCTATATACATAATTTTACTGTTTATAACTTTTCTGAAGTCTTTTCAAAAGATTTACGTAGTCTGCCTCCCCCATGAAAGGTAGAGTTTTCTATCGATTTACTACTTGGAAACAACATATCTCAAAACCTGTCTATCACATGAGTTTTACGAAGCTCACAGAATTAAAAAACTAGCTTTATGAACTTCTTGGTAAAAAATCAATCCGCCCTAGTCATTCTCCTTGGGATGCCCTGATGTTATTTGTGAAAAAGAAGAACGACTTTCTCTGACTATGCATAGATTATAGGGAACTCAACTATGTAACAATGAAAAATAAGTATCCTTTACCTAATATTGAGGACCTTTCGATCAATTGCAAGGTGTTATGGTCTTCTCGAAGATCAATTTCAGATAGGAGTACTACCAGTTGTGGGTCAAAGAAGAAGATATTCCGAAAACTATTTTTCGATATCGATACGTCAAATACGAGTTCAAAGTTATGTCTTTTGGACTAACTAGTGCCCTTGTTGCTTTTATGGATCTTATTAACAGAGTTTTTCAGCATGCACTGGATCAATAAGTCATCATGTTCATTTATGACACCTTGGTGTATTCTAAGAGGCTAGAAGAACATACAATCCATTTATCTCGAGTTAGAAAGCCTTTGCCAGAACCAGCTATATGCTAAGTTTAGCAAATACTCTTTTATGTTGGATCCAATCTCCTTCCTTGGCCACGTGATTTCGGGCGAAAGAGTTTGTGTGAATTTATCTAAAGTTGAAACAGTGATAAATTGGAACTTGTCAACAATGTCATTGAGGTATGTAGTTTTTTTAGTTTGGTAGGTTATTACCGGCAATTCATTGATGGATTCTCCAAAATTGCAGCTCTATTGACCTGTCACTAGGAAGGGTGTACCTTTTATATGAGATTACAAATGTGATGAAAGTTTTACTGAGTTAAAGTATCGTCTCACCTCTGCTTCAGTATTGATCCTCCTAAAAAATAATAAATGATTTCAGGTTTACTGTGATGCATTTTACATGAGATTGGGTTGCATTTTGATGCAGTATGATCAGTTAGTTACTTATTGATCCTAAGAATTGAAGTTTCATGAGCGTAACTAGCCGCTCATGACCTAGAGTTGGCGGCCATAGTCTTTGTCTTGAAAATATGGCTCTATTATTTTTACGGTCAGACATTCAAAATCTATACTGACCACAAAAGTTTGAAATATATATTTGTACAAAGGGAATTGAACATGAGATAGAGACGTTAGATAGATCTCCTGAGGGACTATAACTGCAAGATCATCTATCACCTCGGTAGAGGTAATATAGTCGTAGATGCTCTGAGCCAGAAGGAGTCTGCTTTGTTGGCTCAAACCATGGTCTCAAGTTAAAAATTAGTTGATGATATGTAGGCATTCCACCTTAACCATTATGGTAATAGTGCCTATCTCATGAAGATTTGAGAAGCTTAATCCACTAACCCAAAGATAACACAAAATTTGAGTAAGTTTACTTTTGACAAATTTTTTAATTTCAAGCTCACAGATGATGGAGTCTTCATTGCTGTCAGGAAGGATGTTCTTAATGGTATCCATGCCTCCAAACTGTCCATCCACCTGGGGAGTACTAAAATGTACCGGGATTTAAGGCGTAAATATTGGTGGTTTGGAATGAAGAAGGACATTGTCAACTATGTCTCCCGAAGTCTTACTTGTAAATGGGTTAAGAGAGAACACTAGAGAACCAGTAGTCTGTTGTAAGACATCTTTATTCAGGAATAGAAGTTGGAGTATGTGAACATAGACTTTGTTAGTAGTATAATACTCGGACCCAGAATTTAGCCCGGGATCAATTTTTGTATTTATAAAAATAATTAAAAATATCACTTTAATTTAATTTTATTAAATTATTTGAGAAAAATAGATTAGGGACGAATTTTGGGGAAGAGGATGAAATTTTGAGTTCGGAAGATATTTTTGAAAGAAAAATTAGAAACGGTGGGTCAAAATGTTAAAAAAAAAATTAACCATGTGGAACAGCCCAGTTAGCAGGCATGATGAAACAGAGCACGCCGCATGGCAAAACACGCTGACGTCGGCGCCATACAGGAGCCTACCCGGGTGATCCACATGCCCAATGATTCGATGACCTAGATTCAATCTTGTGCACGTGAACGGATCACATACATTTCATCTTAGGCACAATCGGACGGACGAGATCAATCGTGATGGACGATCCAGATTCACCCATGCAATTAGCCTAAACAGACAACGATCGAACGACTCTCTTCATTCCATGTCAAAAAGAATAGACGGCCTAGATTGACGCAGGATAAGTATATAAACATTGCATCTCAGGGAACCCTAACCCTAGCCACACTTGCCCTCGCCGGAGAAGAAGAACCAGCTGCCAGAGAATGAGACCGAACCCCGGCCGCCGCACTAGAGCCATCACCGACCATTAAAAAGGGTAAAATTTTCTTTACTCGCTTAGAATTCGATTCTGAGTTTCCTTGTGGCCATATCGGAGCAAAAGGGACAGTGGGTGAGCTGAAAATTGTGAGCAAAACCGGGCAGAGCCGCTGCGATCAAAATCCTAAAATCCCCAAGATGAGTCCCTTCATGTTTCTCGTTTTACACAATTTTTCGACCATTGTATTCACTGTATTTTTCTGTGCAGGTTAGCCGAAGGAGAAACCTCAGTTGTAAATAAGAACCGGCAGAGCCACGATACCTGGAGGCTCCCCCTTTTGGTAGGTTCGGTTTCTTTTAATTTTCTAGCTAACCGAAGTCCCTTAACCTATTTTTTCATAAGGATACGTGTAAAAACGACTAAAATTGGCCAAAATCGATTAGGCCAAGGTGAACCGCAGCCCTGGGCGGCAGAACCGACATCGAAGCACGACAGTGCCACTATACCGAAACCTTAAAATCGGCAGGAAAGAGTTTCAACACCGATTGTGAGTTTTTGTGGTATATTTAGGTACGTGATGAATATTTCGATTCCGGTATGAAAAATTTAAGAAATTCAGGATCCGTTAAAAGGTGTAGAAGATAACACTGAATTTCAAAACATCAATCCGGGTAAGGATCCCTCACTCTATTCTCTGTTACAGTAAATTGAGGATTAATAATTGATAATTATGTATTTTGTGAAAAATTAGAAAATTCCTAAAAATAGTATAGGTCACTAGTGGAGGCGGAACATGTTAGTTCACATTTGTCCTACTTTCCTTGTTTATTTTTTTGTACTGCCTAAATTACTTACTATTATATTATGCATGTTTAGATTGATAGTTTTTATAGTCTTCTCGATTATCTGATTTATTTGGTTCCTCCTACATTGTTATCTAGTTATCTGGTTACCCGGTTACTGGTTATGATAAACTATATCGTTTGTTTAAATGCCATTTAAATTGATTGTGAAAATGAAATGAGATGTTGGTATGCTTTGGTGGTTGTTTGGATGATGGAAATCTAAATAAATAAGAGCTTACTGGGTTTCCTAAAAAAGGGTGGACGAACTTGGTACATAGCAAACCCTACCGTGGATATTAACTTAGTCGGACGGGGCTAAAAAGTCCCATACTGGAAGGGTTTTAGGAAATATAGTTTACCTTCGTATCAGATGGGGTATCAAGGCGATGATATTTTTGAGCACTCACTACCGGATGGGGTACGGAGACGGTTGGGTTAATTATAAATTTTGATATTGGGTCAATGAGTAAAAGGATATTCCTATGGACTCCCAGGAGTCCTACTGAGTAGGTTAAAAATGAAGAATTGCTGATTCTATGTATAAAATTAAAATGTCATTTGGTTTATTGTCTTTATAAGTTGATTTTGGAAAAAAAAATGTAACTGTAAGTATCGAATAAAAAGTTTTTAAAGATAAATATATTTGCTTAAAGTAATGGCTCCATTAGTTGTCTTATAATTTTTACTAATCTTCATTTTCTGTATCAGTAATTAGTCTGATATTCTTACTAGGATAGTGTAGTTTACTTTCATTAACCATTTCAGATAAAAAAAACTAAGACTTAGATCTCGATCAGTAAGAAAGTTGTGAGTAGTCCACATCCCGAACTCGCTTCAAGTGCTAGTGAAGGTTGCCATAGGATACTTATTTATTTATTTATTTTAATTACCATTTGTCTTTTATGAACCAAGTAGAAGAAATATTCTTGTAGCCTAATTGGACATTCAAATTTATTGTGTAAGAAATGTAAACCCTAACATTATTATTCGTTTCCGCATTTAAATTATAAATTCATTTTTAAAGGTTTCAGGCTCTTATAATTGGCATCAGAGCTACGTTTTTCAGAACCATTCATTACACAGAGACTTAAAAAAATCAAATATAAATTATTACTTAACATTTTCTTGTGAAATATAAGTACAAAGATATGAGGAGAGGAAGATCCCCACTAAACCGAACAACCTAGGATGACACACTTCAAGAGGATGTTGATAAACTCTTTGAGATATTGGAGAAACTCATCTTTGCCCAACAGGCCCGAAAAGAAAGGAGGGAGCTGTCTGACCCTCCCTTGCTGCCACAGTTTGATCCACCCTTGCAGCAAGAAAATCTAGAGCCACCTTGGTACAATTCAGTCCCTTTACCGCATCATCCGACACTGCCATAGTATAATCCGATGCCTCCACCGTATCATCCAGCACCACCACAGGGACACCCGGTTCCTCCCCAGCATAATCCGGTTCTTCATCCACGGGACCCAGTTCCATCCATGATAGACCCAGCCTAGATTGAAAGGTATAAAAGATTAAATTCATCTACCTTTATAGGGATATCCTCTTTCGAAGATGTCGAATATTAGTTAGTTGAGACAGAGAAGGCCTTCACAACTCTTGAAATGGTTTCTAAACAAAAGGTAGTACTTAACACCTACATGCTCGTGGGAGAGACAAGTCACTTGTGGTAACTCAAACAAGCCACCCTACCTGTTCTAATCACTTGGGAACAGTTTCTGATGGCCTTTAATGCAAAGTACCTCTTAGAGCACATTCGACATTTGAAAGAGATGGAGTTTGCACATCTGGTACAGGGTGATATGACAGTGTCAGAGTATGTCCGAAAATTTCTAGAGTTGGACTGATATTCTCTCTAGAGTATGATTGATGAAGGCATAAAGGTAAGAAAGTTCGAGTGGGACCTCCGTCCTGAGATCAAACAGCAGCTGTACATTTTTAAGCTCAGCACCTACTCAGCTGTTCTGATCAAGACACAGCTAGTGGAGAGGAACCTTTACATATTTATTCCAACAGTGGAAAACCCTAAACCTTTGGTTTCACACTGCAGACTAGCACCTATTGCATTGGTTCAGCAGAATAAGAGGCCTAAGCTAGTGACTCAGGTTCCTCCTCAAGCTCTGGTAATAGGACGCGTTAGGACTTGCCAGCACTGTGGCAAGGATTATAGAGACTGACTTTACTATCATCTTAATAATACTTACTGCATATATGGGAGTATCCAATACTACGCAAGAGAATGCCCATGAAATCAGAATCATGCCAAACTTCCTATCTAGGGTAGAGCTTACAACCTCATTTAGCAGGATGTTGAAGCTAACCCAGACATGATACAGGGTACAAACACTATCTGTAATCACATTGCATATATTTTGATTGATACTAGTGCTTCACATTCATTTGTCTCACATGCTTTTGCACAAAACTTGAATGCATTTCCTGAAAAACTTGATTCTGTATTGTTTGTGTATACTCTTGGAAGTAGGACACTATTAGGGGATGTTATATACAAAGCTTATCTGATAAACATAGCAGATAAAAAATTAAGTGTCGACTTGATAGGGATTGACATGGAAGACTTTGATGTAATTTTAGAAATGAACTGGTTAGCAGCGTATCACATCATCGTAGATTGCTTCCACAAGAAACTTGTATTTAATCCTCATAAAAAAGAGTCATTATTAAGTTAATAAAATTTTTAAATATTATTCCCTTATGAAAATTTTCTTATTACATAGTGGTTTAACTTGGTCATCTTCTCTGTATTAGGTAAATCTAAGAAAAAAGTTTGCATTTAAGATATTCTAGTAGTCCTAGACTTCCCGAATGTATTTTTTGATGAATTACTTGGACTGCCAGTGGACAAGGAAGTTGAGTTCACCATAGATTTTCAGCATGAGACTTAGCCTATTTTGGTTGCCCCTAATCGCATGAGTCATATAAAGATGGAAGAACTGAGAAAATAGATTAAAGAATTGCAAGATAGTGGGTTCATCTGACACAGTGTTTCTCTTTGGGATGCTAGAGTTACATTTGCAAAGAAAAGGAACGAGACCTTGAGACTATGCATTAACTACAGGAGATTGAACTGAGTCACAATTAAGAACAAGTACCCCATTCCGAAAATTGATGACCTTTTTAATTAGTTATAGGGTGCACAAATTTTCTCTAAGATAGATTTATGTTTAGGTTACCATCAGGTAAAGATCAGGGCAAAAGACATTCCCAAAATAGACTTTAAAATCAAGTACAGACACTATGAGTTCCTGGTCATGCCATTTGGACTAACCAACACACCAGCCATTTTTATAGACTTGATGAATAGAGTTTTCAGAAAATTTCTAGATCAGTTTGTCATTGTGTTTATTGATGATATATTGATCTATTCAAAGAGTAGAGAGGAACACGCTCACCACCTAACTCAGGTTTTGCAGGTTCTCAGGGAGAAGAATCTGTATGCAAAATTGAGTAAATGTGGGTTCTGCCTCGAGCATACTACTTTCTTAAGGCACATCATATCAATGGATGAAGTATTAGTGAACCTCGAAAAAGTTGAGACAATACTTGGTTGGGAGAAATTGACATCGGTTAACGAGATTCGTAACTTTTTGGGAATGACAAGTTATTACCGCAGGTTTGTGGAAGGATTTTTCAGCCTAACTGCTCTTTTGGCCTAGCTCATAAAGAAGAATGTTAAGTTTGAATAGAACGAGGATTGCGAAAAAAGCTTTACAGAACTCAAGAATTTGTTGACTATTGCACCCATGTTGGCTTTACCGAGTGGAACAGGTGCATATACAGTGTATAGTGATGCTTCCTACCTGAAGTTAGGTTGTGTTCTTATGCAGCATGGGAAGGTTATGGCCTTTGGGTCTTGACAGTTGAAGAGTCTTGAGAAGAATTACCCCACCCATAACCTAGAATTTGCCATCATTATCCATGTATTGAAGATGCTGCGCCATTACTTGTATGGAGAAACTTTTGAGATTTCTAGTAAACATAAGAGTTTGAAGTATATATTCACTCAGAAGGATCTCAACATGCATAAGAGGCATTGGATAGAGCTCCTCAAGGACTACGATTGCAATATTTTGTATCACCTTGGTAAGAAAAATATGGTAGCCAATGCGCTCAGCAGAAAAAGTGCAGGTATGTTAGATCACCTAATAGTTTCTGAATTCAAAGTAATAGGGGCTATACAATATATAAGACTGCAGGACTTGAAGAGAGTTACATGCTTGACCCACCTAGCGGTCAACCTAAATTGATCCAAAGAATAAAGGAAGCCCAATCAACCAATTCCACCTTAGTAGCTCTCAGGAAGGATGCAGAATAGGGAGTAAATCTAGAATTTTGAGTCTTTATCGATGGGTTGCTCAGATTTCAGGACAAGGTATGTGTTCTAGATGGCAGTGAACTGAAAAGGGACGTCATGACAGAGACTCACAGCTCAAAGTTCGTCATATATCCTGAAAGTACTAAAATATATCAAAGTATGCAAATCCGATTTTAGTAGAGCAAAATGAAAAAAGAGATAGCTGACTTTGTCTCCAAGTGTTTGGTATATCAATAGGTTAAGGCAGCACATCAACCCCAGGCAGGCTACTTTAGCCATTACCGATTCCGGAGTAAAAGTGAGAACATATCACAATAGACTTTGTGACGAGATTGCCTAAGGCACATTAGGGATATGATTCTATCTGGGTAATTGTTGACCAGCTCACCAAGTCTTCTCACTTCTTGACTATCAAGATGACCGACCCCTTAGACAAATTAGCAAGAATGTATATATGAGAGATAGTCAGGTTAGATGGAGTTCCAGTGATAGTGGTATCTGACAAAGGCTCCAGGTTCACTTCTCGATTTTGGTCTAGTTTTCAGCAAGTTATGAGAACGAAACTGTCCCTTAGTACCACATTCTATTTTCAAATCGATGGACAATAAGAGAGGACGATTCACACATAGAAGGATATGCTCCAAGCTTATATTCTAGACTTTGGGAGCCATTAGGATGATCACCTACCTTTGATAAAGTTCGTCTATAATAACAGCTACCAAGTAAGTATCGACATAGCCCCGTACGAGGCATTGTACAGGCGCTCTTGCAGGTCACTGATTTGTTGGGAAGATGTGGGTAATAGAAAATTGTTCGGATCAGATTTTGTAGAGGATACTACAATCAAGATAGTTAAGATCATGAAGAACATCCAGACAGCTTAGAGCAGACATAAGAGTTATGTGGACACCCGGATGAGGAATTTGGAATTTGATAAAGGTGATTGAGTGTTTCTTAAGGTCAACCCTTTAAGAGAATCAGTTAGTTTGGCAAAAGGAGAAAATTAAGTTCCCAGTTCATTGGGCCATTTGAGATTTTAGACAGGATTGGTACGACCACTTATAGACTGACACTACCTCCAAAGCTATTTAGGGTTCATAATGTGTTTCATGTACCCATGCTAAGCAGGTACAACTCGGACCCCTCACACATCTTGCCTCACGAGCCCTTTTCACTCTAAGAGGATTTATCATATGAGAAGGTACCAGTAAGTATTGTAGACCAAAAGAGCAAAGTATTTCGCAATAGAGAAATTTTCTTCTTCAAGGCCTATGTCAGAATCACACACAGAAAGAGGCCACATGAGAGCTAAAATCGGACTTCAGAGCCCAGTACCCCCAACTGTTTGACTAAGTGAGAGGGTGACATTTGAAAGATCAAATTTTCTTTCTAGGGGGGAGATTTATAATACTCGGGCTCAGAATTTAGTTCGAGATCAATTTTTATATTTATAAAAATAAT
>NW_019014679.1:2555357-2575066 GCF_000150535.2 Carica papaya | reverse complement strand
GTAAAATTTCTCCCTACCTACTCAGAATTCAATTCTGAGTCTCCCTGTGGCTATATCAGAGCAAAAGAGATGGTAAGTGAGCCAGAAACTGCGGGCAAAGCCCGACAGAGCTGCCGCGATCGAAACCCTAAAATTTTTCCGATGAGCTCCTTCCTTTTTCATGTTTCACATGAATTTCTGACCATTGTGTTTATCGTTCTTTTCTGTGCAGGTTAATAGAAGAAGAAGCTCCAGTTATGAAAGAGAACCGGTGGAGCTACCGCACTTGGAGACCCCCCTTGCCGGTAGGTTTTTTTTTTTTTTTAAGCCAACTGAGGTCCCTTAACATTTTTTTTTCACAGGGATACGTGTAAAACCAGGTAAAATTGGCCAAAACTGGCTAAAATATGCCAAAATCAGTTAGACTGAGGCGGATTGCCGCTGTTAGCAGTGGAGCTAGCGCCAGAGCACAGTGGCGCCGCTGTGCTGAAACCCTAAAATTAGCCAGAAAGGATTTTCAACACCAATTTTGGGTTTTTGGGATATATTTAGGTACGTAACAAGTATTTTGATTCTCGCATGAAAAATTTAAGAAATTTGGGACCCGTTAAGAGACGTAAAAGATAGCACGATGTTTTAAAACATCGATCTGGATAAGAATCCCTCACCCTATTCTCTGTTATGGTAAATTAAGGATTAATAATCGATAATTGTATGTTTTGTGAAAAGTTAAAAAAATCCTAAAAATATTACAAGTTACTAGTGGAGAAATAATCAGTTAGTTCACATTTGTGCTGCTTTCCTTATTTATTTTCATGTACTGCCTAAATTGCTTACTATTATATTATACATGTTTAGATTGATAGTTTTTATGATCTTCTCGATTATCTGATTTATTTAGTTCTTCCTGTATTATTATCTGGTTATCTAATTAACTGGTTATTAGTTATGATAAACTATATCACTTGCTTAAATGCCGTTTAAATTGATCAGTAAAAATAAAATGAGATGTTAGTGTGCTTTGGTGGTTATTTGGATGATGTAAATCTAAATAAATAAGAGCTTACTAGGTATCTTGGGAAAGGATGGACGGACATGGTACATAGGGAACTTTACAGTGGATATTACCTCAGTCAAACAAGACTGAGAAGTTCCATACTAGGAGGGTTTTAAGAGATATAGTTCATCCTCATACCAGACGGGGTATCGAGACAATGGTGTTTTTGGGCACCCATTATCGAATGGAGTATGGGAACGGTAAGATTAATTACGAATTTTGATACTGAGTCCACGAGTAGAGGGATATCCCTATGGACCCCTAGGGGTCCCAGTAAGTAAATTAAAAAGGAAGAATTGTTGATCCTGTGCATGAAATTGAAATGTCATTTGATTTATTGCCTTCATAAGTTGATTTTGGGGAAAAAAACCATAACGGTAAGTATTGAATAAAATTTTTTTAAAGATAAATATATTGATCTAAAGCAAGGGCTCTATTAGTTATTTTTTAAATTTTATTAACTTTCGATTTTTTGTATCAGTGATTACTCTGATATTCTTACTGGGCTAGTGTAGCTCACTATTTCATTAACTATTTCAGATCAAGAAGTCCAAGACCTAGATCCCGATCAACAAGAAGGTTGTGAGTAGTCCATCTCCCGGACTCGCTTCAAGTGCTAGTGAAGGTTGCCCTAAGATACTTATTTATTTATTTTTCTTTAATTGTCATTTATCTTTTATGAACCAATTAGAAGGGACATTTTTGTAACCTTATTGGGCATACCAATTTATTGTGTAAGGAATGTAAACCTTAATATTATTATTCGCTTTCGTATTTAAATTATATATTCATTTTTTTAATGTTCCAGGCTCTTACAACTAGTATGTTCAGGACCTGTTCCGATTGCAATTCAATATGGGTCATCATTGAAATGTTGACTAACACCACCCATTTTGTTTCAATTAGAACCACAAATTCTACCAGCAAACTAGCCTGCTTGTACGTTGAGGAGATTGTTCGACTCTACAGCATCCCCGCATCTATTGTGTCAGACCGAGATTTCTAGTTCACTTTTTATTTTCTGGGATAAATTTCAAGAAGCACTCAGTTAGAGATTGTACTTCAGCACTGCTTATCATCTCTAGATCAATGACCAATTTGAACGTACTATCCATACATTAGAAGATATGTTGCACGCTTGTGTTCTCGACTTTGGCGATAATTGGTATGAATATCTTTTCTTGTGTGAATTTACTTATAATAACAGACATCATTCCAGTATTGGCATGACTCCATATGAAGTTTTGTATGGTAGGCCCTGTCATTCTCCCACTTGTTGGAATAAAGTCATGAACGAGCGTCGTTTAGGACCTAATTACATCCAGGAGACTATCGAGAAAGTTGTTATCATTCGAAGGAACTTAGCCACCACCCAGAGTCGCTAGAAAAACTATATTGACAATCGGAGAAGACCACTAAAATTTTCTGTTGGTGATCAAGTCTTCTTTAAGAACTTTCTTTATAAGAAAAAAATGCTGTTTGGTGAGAAGAGAAGCTAAGCCCCTGTTATATGGGACCTTTTCAGATCGTGGAACATGTTGAATTCGTGGCGTACAGCTTTACTCTTTCGAGAGTTTATGGGATTGCATGATATTTTCCATGTCTCCATACTCAAAAGGTACCACTTTGACTTTTTTTTCATCATTCCTCACTAAGAGATGTAGGTTCAAGCTGATATGACGTACGAGGAGCTTTGCGCAAAAATCCTTGGTTGGACAGACAAGGTTTTACGCAATAACATGATTTCAATGGTGAAGGTGCAGTGACAACATCACACTCTGAAAGAGGCGACGTGAGCGTTAGAGAGCAAAATACGAGAGAAGTTTCTTGACTTATTCATGACAAATTTTGGAGACCAAATTTTCTAAGGTGGAGGGAATATAATACCTCCAAAACCTTCGCACTTAATTTGTAATGTGAACACTATTTATTCAGGTCCTAAGGCCATTTAAACTACTTAATATTTTATATTTTAAATTTTTGAATAAATTTTATATTTCGTATTTTAGTTTCGTATTTTATTTTGTTAAATAATTATTGAAATTTAATTATTCTATTTTTCTCGTAGGAAAATTATATGTTTTAATTAAATAAAAAGATTTTGGAGAAAAATGACAGAAAATCCTACGAGAATGCATGCGAATGGGATCCTGCCCGCACGGGCTCTGTGCACCGCGCGCTTCTAGCACAGGATGTGCAAACTGTGCGCAAGTCCCATACATACGAGGCGCGAGGCCCAGTCTTCGCGCGCGTCTCATCGCAGATAGACGTGCGCGTGGATCTGTGCGCCCTGTATGTGCGCTGTCCGCATAGTAGGCCTACATGCGTAGTAGGCTGGGGTTGTGTGTGCTGCCTTGGGAATGGTGTGCTAGCACCTTGGGTGTCGTGTTCCGCCTTCATGCGAGCACCGTCAGTTGGGCGGCTTGACACCCCATCATTTGGGCGCCTGTCGTTGTCGTTTGGGTGCCATGTCTCCAATTTTCATGCCACCGTCACATTGCATCCTCCATCCATTGGTCGCATCCATTGGTTGTCACATATAATCTTTTCACATTGACTTTCTCTCTCTTCACCAGATTTTGCCACTTGGCGCAAATTTAACGGTCCACATTTTTTATAAATAGGGACCCTCACTTCACTATTTTCGCATCACTTCCACTTCATTCCTCCACCACCAAAGGGTTTTAGAGAGAGGGAGTGATCTAAAGAGAGAATGAGAGAAAGAGAAGAAGAAAAAGGCGTAGGAAATACCAAAGTTTTAGTAAGGAATTTAGTATTTACTTTTAAATATTATAAGGAGCATTTCTAGATTAAATTAACAAAGTTTAAATTATATGGTTGCATGATTTAAATTATGTGCTTAAACGAAATAATTTTTCGTGTTAATGTGTGTTTATGAACATATATAAACTAATTATTTGCATGTGTATTTTAAATGATTTAATGCTTGAGGTATATATTGATATGTGATGCACTAGATGGTCGGTGAAAAAACGATTAAGCATGAAATGATGTATAAACATGAAAAATATGTATTGATATTGACATGCATAATTCATAAAGTATTTTCTTAGGCTTTTTATCTCTGAGAGATTTTTGTTTTTCTCCCATTTGGTTTGAAAAGACATAAAAGGACCGTTCTCTGTGGATTGTAGGGGTCACCTTTGGCAAAGTATGATCGTGACGATAGTTAACATATAAAACCACTGTAGTTGGCACAACCGTGATCATAAATTGTATCACGATTTTACAAGCTGTAAATATACTGTCAGTTTGGCAAGTCGGAAATTGCTGATATAAATGAAATAAATTAGTCATTCCATATAAGTAGTTGGGAATTCATATTGTCCTCAGTAGATGGAAATCAAAACGACTTCATGCGAAGAATAAAATAAAAAATAGTGCATATCATGATTTGTTTGATTTTTTCTATTTTCAGCATGATTGATTTGATTAACATGATATGATTTTGACTTGACGTTTTTCTTATTAAATTAAATCGATTTCATAATTAATAATGAACCTTGATGTCACTATTGATGGTAAGAAATGATAGTGTTTTTAGTTACATTTGAAATCTTATGATGTTATTTAAATATTGTTTTCCTTACTGAGTATGTGAAACTCACCTGTTTTCATGCTCCCTCCCCCCGAAATAAGGAAGATAGGAAGGAATCAATCGTTGACCTACCTCTTAAAGCCTTTGAGGATCCCGTGGATCCATGATCTTTTATAAGTGCATGATTGTCTCACACTCTGATGAATCCATCTTTTAAAGAGGCTTGTAATTAATTTTGTTTTTGCTTCAGTTATGTATGGAACTCTATTATTATTTGTAAGAAATTGTAATTATTTGTTCCGATGCATATATTTATCTATTATGCACTTGCAATCTATTTATGTATCTAGTACCTTTATGCCTTAATTTGCATTTGGGATGTTACACTATATAACTTAAAAAAACAATCATTAACCGGTCAAAAGACAAATATTGCACACAGGCATATATATACACATATATACATAGGGGGGGGGGGGGGCTGATAGCAGTGGTTGGTTGTGACTCACAAGGAAAAAATAGTTAATAGTTTTAAAGATTTGTTGGCTTAGCCACTGATTCCCACAAACTTCCCCCACCCATCACATACCCTCCTTTAAACCTTTACTCTTTGTTGCTTTTGGTGACTCCATCACTCCCTAATGCTCCACTTTTAAGCTCCATGAACACAAGCACTGCATGCGCAAACTTGAAATAAAGCTCAACTTGATCCACAATAATAATTCTCCTACTCGCCAAACTCACACACTCAACTCACCCATTTCAAGTTCGAGAAAATAGAACAAAGGGAATGAGAGAGGAGGAAGATTGGAGAGAAAGGAAGTCATTAGAGCTTGAGGGAATGGATTAAAGGAAGAAAGTTTAGGGAGTTCTAGTTTTCTAGAAGTGTAGGTCTATTAGGGTCAAAGGGAATGAAGAACTAGGAAGAGCCATGCGAGATAAAAAAGAGAAAAAGGATAACTTGAAGTTCAAAATTTTTTAATGGCACATAAGATTAATAAAAAAATTTAACGTGTTAATAAATTCAACATATGACATAGAAGTTAATAGTATTAAATATTATTAATAAAATAAACTAAATATATATATTTAAAATATAAAAATTAATTTAATCAAAAATTAAAATAGAGACTACTTAAAAAATAAATAATATGGAAACTAAATTATTATTTTAGCCTTAATTGGAGTAATTCTTTTATATGATTAAAGTTATTGATTATAGTTTTAATTAATCTTCAACTAATTATAATTTGTTTAGTATATTTATATTTATTTGAATATTAAACTTAACATTACCATCGATTTTAAGATAGTTGAGAATTGCAAATGAAATTCTTATATCACTACTCAATCCAATTGTTGAATAAATAATTTAAAATTATGAAAGTTATAAATTAGCGGTTATAAAAAAATTAAAATAAATTAGCGGTAAATTAAATAGCAATTTAAATAGACTAAACAGGCAGTTACGAAATGAGAAATTAATAAGCGGTTTTATCAATGTCTATATATAAGCTATAAAGTATTGGGGACGTAAAAAACCTTTCTTTCCAATACCAAACACCATTTAACTATTAATTAATAGCAGAAATCTCATCATACATCTGTTCTTTCAGGGAGCCCAACAACAAAACAACTATTGCTTTTCATCAAATCATCCAGATCACTACACATATCAAGAACGGCAGACAACTCGTAAGAAGGAGGATTGTTGGTGAGCCATTGGTTGACCTGGAAGATAGTTTGAGAACATCCCTTATGGGGACCAGTGGAAGTGACCTCTAAGTACTCGCAGTACCAACTAGGGAAAAAACTTGAGTCGTCAGGTGTCAAGCTAAGTCAGCAGATGGGCGAGGCTATGCAGGGGCCATAGCCGCTGAAGAGGTTTAAGTTGCCACGCTCGAAGTAGTCATGGTTAAGACCCATTAGCCCCCATGATTCGATGTTTGGGACCTCAAAGGACTCACCCTGTGCATCACCCAAAATCATGCTGATCTTGGAGTTTGTCCTGGCTTTTAACATGGAGCCTATTCTTATATATAGATTATATACACACAAGTTTTCTTGTATAAAACATTAAAATTTTTGATATTAAAAATCAGTTTTCTTCATTTTCTATGTGAAATATGTAGAGATGATGGGTGGATTAGATCACATGATGAAATAAAGTGCGATCCAAATTTTTATGGCACGAATAAGAAAGGAAAATATGAAAGGTTTGGGGATATACTTATAGTGGATGTAAATACCTGGAACATTGGATAAAATAAAGTCATAAATTAAATGCGAAAGCGAAATAATAGAGTTAAGGTTTACATTCCTTACATAATAATTTAGAATGCCCAATAAGACTATGAAAATGTTCATTCTAAAAGAATAAACAAAAATAAAAGAAATAAACGAAAAGCAAATCACTAAGTATTCTAGGACGATCTTCACTAGCTTTTGAAGGAAGTCCAAGTGGTGAATTATTCACAACCCTCTTGTTGATTAGGATCTGGATCTTGGTCCTCTTGATTTGAAATAGTTAATGAAAGGATGAGCTACACTAGCCCAATAAGAATACCACACTAATCACAAATACGAAAAACTAAAGATTGATAAAAATCAGAAAAATAACTAATGGAGCCCTTAATTTAA
Organism: Carica papaya; assembly: GCF_000150535.2. The sequence goes on along the minus strand of NW_019014679.1, from coordinate 2,567,831 downwards.
TGTAAATTCATTTATTATAAAGAAATCCATTTATTTTATATTTGTACAACAAGTCTTTCACAATAATAACTTATGAAAACTTATATTCATGTACAATATTATTTATCATATATAAGATAATAAGAAATGATCATTTTATATTTTTACCCACTTAAAGATACCCTTGAGGGTCCATAGGGATGTCCTCATACTCGTGAACCCGATATCCAATTAAATAATTAATCGACCGTCCCCATACCCCGTCCGGTAATGGGCACCAAACATTCCACTATCTCGATACCCTATCTGGTACGAAAGTAAACCATATCCCTCAAACCTTACTGGTACTGGACTTCCCAGCCCCGTCCGACTGAGGTAACGTTCACAGTAAGGTTTTTTATGTACCAGGCGTGTCCGCCCTTTTTTGGGTACCCAGTAAATTTTTTTCATACAGATTTCTATCAGTATAACAATTAACCACACAATAACCATATCTCATTTTATATTCACAGTTCACTTAAATAACAATATAGTTTAACACAGCTAAATAACCAATGACCAAAATACTGGCCTATAATGCAGGAGAAACAAATAACCAAAAAGACACTAAAAGTCATCAATTAAGTTACACATAGTATAATAATAACCAAATATAGGAAATAGAAGAAAATAAATAAGAAATCGAAACGATCATGAACTAACCGGTTCCAGCTCCACTAGTGACCTGTAATTATTTTTAAGATTCTCTAATTTTCCATAAAAATACATAATTATTAATCATTAAGCCTTAATTTGTTGTAACGGAGAAAAATGTGAGGGATCTTTACCCGAATAAGTGTACAAAATACTGAACTTTCTATTGCACCTACTAGCAGTTCCTGGATTTCTTGAATTTTTTTGTGGAGAATAAAATATGCTTCACGTAGCTAAAAATATCACAAAAATCTAAAATTGGTGTTAAAAATTATTTTTGGCCAATTTTAAGGTTTCGGCATAGCGACACCCCATCATGCTCGGGTGACGATACCACCACCCAGGCGGCAATTTGCCTTGGCTTGACTGTTTTCGGCTAGTTTTGACCAGTTTTAGCCGACTTTATACATATTCCTGTGAAAAAATACGTTAGACGGCTTCGGTTGGCCGAAAAAATCAGTAAATGAAAACCTATCGATGGTGGAATTTTTCAGGTACGGCAGCTCTACCGACTCACCTTCACGGCTGAGATTTTTTTTTTCGGTCAACCTGTAGAAAACATAACGGTGAAAAAATTGCACGAAATAGGAAACAGAAAGGGGCTCATAGGAGGAGGTTGCGGGTTTTGCCCGCAGTTTTCGGCTCACTCGCATTTCGTTTTTCTTCGATATGGTCGCAGGGGTGCTTAGAATTAAAATCTGAGCGGGTAGGAGAATTTTTACATTTTTGGGCAGTCGGAGGTAGCTCCGGTGCGGCGGCGGTCGGCAGACGGCTCCCTTCTCCGGTGACTAGTTCTTCTTCTCTGGTGGGAGGCTAGCGGCTAGGGTTCAGATTTAGTGTGAAGCGAAATATTTATACTCACCTCCCGTTAATCTGGACTGTTTATCGCGTTTGATCTCGACCATTCGATCGCGTATAGGGAAGAAACGAATCTAAATTGTTCATCGCGTTTGATCTTAACTGTTCGATTGCGTTTAAGAGAGAAACGGATTTGGAACGTCCACGTGCGCGTGATTGCTTCTGGATCATCCGATCGCAGGGCACGCAGATCGCCAGCGTGGCCTCCCACGTAGCACCGAATCAGCGTGTATTGCCACGCGGCGCACTCCGATTTATCGAAGCTGCTGACTGGGCTGTCCTATGTGACCAAATTTTTTTTATTTGCATTCTGACCATCAATTTTCGATTTTTTTTTAAAAATGCCATCTGAACCCAAAATTTCATCCATTTTTTCCAAAATTATTTCAATTTCATCCATAACCTATTTTTTTTTCATAATTTTACATTAACTTAAAATTTATTAATTTCAAAAATAGATTTTTTTATACATTTTAAAATGTTAAAATTAATTTCGATCCAAATTTTGGGCCTGTGTATTACAGTGAAAAGTCTCCATAACCTGTAGTTGTGAAAAACAAAGTGAATAGAAGCAGTAGTGGGAGGTCGCGAATCATCCTCATCTCTCTCAATCGATCGAATTCTCTTTTTGTCAAGCTGTGGGCCAAGATGTAGATTAGTAATGTGAGAAGACATATTATGTATATTATGCATATATATAGAAGATGGATATACAATACATAACTCTTTCAACTCTCCATTTCTCTAACTATTAATTTTTGTGTTCACATTTTATAACACGATTTACACCAACTAAATATTTTTTGCATTTTATGTAAATAAAATCAATATTTTTACAGCTCAATCCTGAAATTCAGAGACAACTATGTGAACCATAAGATTTACAAGATAAACACCAAAAGTCTTTCTTTTATGCATTACTCTTGTAATATCCTACCTTAATTAAATATAAATTATATGTAAACTTAATTTAAAAGGGTTGTAAATAATTAAATAAATATGAAGAAATTAGATATATTGTATTTTAATCATATTTATTTAAATTTGGAATAATTTTGAGTTAAAAATAAAATAATTAGTAAAATTTTAATGCAGGTGATATTGATGAAGAAAAAAAAAAACTGAAGATTGAAGAAGAAAAGAGAAAGAAGACCGACAGACCTGTGAAGTCCAGCTCAGACTCGCAGCAATAACCAAGCACGATAACACTTAAAAACAATGTTGTTTTGAGTCTAAACAGTGCCATTTTGAAGAAGGAAAAAAATGTAGAAAGCAAAAGAGGAAAAGACATGGCTGAAAGGGAAATGTTCTCCAGAAAAGGAAAGGTAGGAGGCATGTGGGAAACCTAACCTAACCTACCTCCCACCGCCTATAAAAGGATATCCAATAGAAGAAAATAGAAGAAAGAGATATATGATTATAGACAGAGAGACGAGAGTTAAAGAGAAGAAGTTTGGCAGAAGAGGGAACTGGAGGAACGAGTGGTAGTGACGTAGAAGCTAAGTGCGACTCAAAACGATATGGTGGAAGGCAGAACCAGAGTGAACCGATTGACAACGGGGAAGTTGAAGCAGAAGCAATCGCATGGGGCGTAGAGGGAGAAACCACAAAAGATATTAAGGTAATTTATTTATTTTTTTAGTTTTCAATCTACATTGTTCTGGGATAAAAGTCTGAGAAATTTTTATGACACTTGAATGCTAATATTTTGAATTGTTGAGAATTTATTTGTTAAATATTACATTATTATTATTTTTTCAAATATAATTACTATTTCTCAATCCACATGCGCCGTGAAACTTTTTTTGCCGAAGTGATTGATGTAATATGAATCAAATGTAAGTTTTAAGATTAATTTTTAGCTTTTTTCTGTTTGTAGTTCAACAATATTAAACTTAATACAATTGTGAGAATTGATCAACTCATGGTTTAATTTGTGATTGATAGTTTTAGAGTGACCGGAGTGAGATTAAATTAATTAGGCATATATTATTATATATTAATTTAGACTTGAACTGAAGTATTATAGTCAAGTTAATGTGAAAGACTCGAATTATCATAAATTTAACTAAATCAAATTAATAATTGTTACGAAGGTTAGCAATTATTAATTAATAGACCTAAGTAATATAAGAAAGGAAAACAAAAGTATATTAGGATAATTTGACTATTACGCACTAAATTAAGTCGATTGCGAAATTAAAATTAGAATTTATTCAAGTTTCAAGTGAAATCTATTATTCTGGTGCGTTTTTGTTGATAGTTTTTATGAATTTAATTATTTTACTTTAATTAAATTATTTTAATTTCTTATTTCATAAATTTAATTTTAATTTCTAGATAATAGTAGAATGTGTATAATTTTGATACTTGATACACAATTCTTATGGGACGATACTCTACTTATTACTTTATTACTTGAACGATTTCATGTATTTGTGAATTCGTCTATCAAGTTTTTGGCGTCGTTGCCAGGGATTATTAGTATCAATATCAATACTAAGGTTTTATTATTAATCTAAAGTTTATTTTCTTGTTTCTAGTTTACTTGCTTTTTAGTTTTTATTTTATTTATTATTCTTAATTTAAGTTTATTATTTTATTTTATTTTTTTTTTGTGAGCAGATCACACTATTTTTTTTATATCAATTGGCATATGAGCCAATTGAACAGTGTAGAATTACTTCCTATAAATCCAAAGATCGAAAAGATTTGTAGACAATTAAATTGAGATAGAAGGAAACAATTAGCAGCAGAAGGGTGAGTAAGATTAAAGATTGTTAAAAACGAAGAAAATTGGCGACTTTGAGATGTTTTGGATGAGAATAATACGAGAGCATTTAGGGGTTTTGCTACCTCTTCATTTATAGGAGCTTCATCCAGTATTGTTCGATCGAGTATCAATGCTAACAACTTTGAGATTAAACTCGCCATCATTCAAATGATCCAAACCACAATTCAATTTGAGGGATTTACCAAATGATGATCCTAATGCCCATAGATCTAACTTTTTATAAATTTGTGATACTATTAAACAGAATGGTGTTTCCAGTGAAACAATTAGACTTGGACTCATTTTTTTTTTATGAGATAAAATTAAAAGTTAATTACATTTTCGTCCTATAGATATAATTATTATATGGGAATACCTATCTCAAAAATTTTTAGCTAAGTTTTTCCCACCAGTTAAGATGGTAAGGATAAGAAACAACATCACTAGTTTTTATCAAATGGATGGAGAGATGTTGTATAAGGCATGAGAGCGATTTAAGAAATTGATTAGAAGTTGTCCTCATTATGGGTTGCCTAAGTAGTTGTTGGTTCAAACATTTTATACCAGATTGAACCAACAAACTAGGATCACAATTAATGCAGCTAGTAGAGGTGCTTTCGCGGGGAAGTCCACAGGTGATGCTTATGAGCTCTTAGAAGAGATGACCATCAATAACTATCAATGGCCATAGAAAGACGTCACCCTAAAATGAATGTTGGATTATATAAAATTGATGTTTTAACTACTTTTAATGCAAAAAGTGACTCTTTATTTAAGAAAATTGATCAAAAGAGTGTTAATATTGTTAATTCTCATACAAAAGGTTTATTTAAAGATCCTTTTTAAGGATATGAAGCAAAACAAATGAGTTTTGTAGTTGGACAGGGCATGCCACCATATAAGCCATACTCCAATGCATATAATCTTGGATTGAGAAATCATCCAAAATTTTCATGTAAGAATCAATAGAATGTGACCGGGCCTCCCCCATAATTTTAACCTCAAGAAAAGAAGCCCTTACTTGAAGAGATGGTTGCAATCATTCATAAGAACACAATAGAGTTTTACAACAAAGACTGAAATAATCATTTAGAATCAACAATTAATGTTGCAAAGCTAGCAAGCGTCAATCAAAATACTGGAAATCCAAGTGGGTCAACTGGCAAACATGATTAATGGTAGAGCTCAAGGTACCTTGTTGGGTAACACCGAGACAAATCCAAAAAAACATGTTATGACAATCACCTTGAGAAGCGTAAATAATTGACAGATGCAAGAATGGATGAAGGAACCAAAGAGAAAAATATTGAAAAAGAAAAGGTAGAGTAATAAGAAGAGAAAAAAACAAGTAGTGTTCAAGCCCATGTGCCACCTGTTCCATTTCCATAATGCCTCAAAAGTATAATAAAGATAAGAATATCCTTAAATTTCTTGATATATTTAAGAAACTTCACATAAATGTTCCTTTTGGAGAGGCTCTTACTCAAATGTAAAAGTATGTGAAGTTTCTTAAGGTGATTCTAACAAAGAAGAGGAGTTTGAAAAATCATGAGACTATTATGCTCCAAGAGGTGTGCAATATCATCATTAAAAATAAGTTACCGCCTAAAGTGAAAGATTTAGGAAGTTTTATTATACCATGCAAAATTGACAATTTTGATTTTAAGAATGCTCTATGTGATCTTGATGTTAGTATTAACTTAGTGTTTTATTATGTATTTAAAAAGTTAGGTATTAACAAAGTGAAGCCCACAATAGTGTCATTATAGTTGGTGGATAAATCGGCAAAATACCCTTTGAGAATAGTAAAAGATGTGCTGATACAGGTGGAGAGCTTTATATTCCCAGTTAACTTCATAGTTATGGACATGGAAGTTGATAAAGAAGTTTCACTCATATTTGGGAGACTCTTCCTCGCAACTGGTAGAACATTAATTGATGCGTAGGATAGTAAGTCAACATTACAAGTTGGAGACAATAAGTAACTTTTCACGTTTTTCATGCCACAAAATTCCTTTGGACACTGATGAATGTTTTAATACTTATAATTAATGAGTATGTGTCCAAAAAGCTCACCAAGATAGAAAAAAATCTTGATGTCAAGGAAACAGCCAAATCAAATGAAGATGATGATAAAAAAGAGGATGGGGCAAGATAGGAGAAACTGAAAAAAGATATGTATATTTGGAAGAGAATTTTAAGACATCAAGATCTACCATAGCTCCCCATTTACTGCAAAGTCGAACTAACGACTATAAACAAAGCGTTGATGAGGAGGCAACTCAATATAGATGGTATTAGACAGATAATATAATTTTTTATTTTAATATTTATTTTTTTATTTGATAGAATTTTATATTTTTTTATTCATTTATTTTTATTTATTTATTAATTATTTTTTTTTCTTTGCACCTTTCTCTCTTAATTTATAATTGTGTAACTAACACTTGTGAATTCTTAATTGAGATCCAGCTAATATGCCTGTCGATGTTGATGATATCTGCTTTGTACTAGAACAATTCTCAGTGCAAAATTCTAGTTACCTATTTTTGAAGTAGGTTATGTAGGCACCATGCAAGGAGAATATTTTGTTTTTCATTGTTTTTTATTTTTTTTTATTTTTTTTGTACATAATGTATTAATAAACAGTGATGAGACTGTTTAGTAAGTTTGGGGTATTGGATCTTTAGAGATTTAAATTGTTATTTTTTAAGTTTGTCTTTTCTTTTTTATATACTAAAGGGTTAATCTTTTGACCATAAGTAATAAGTGAAGCATGGTGAAAGTGAGATTTTATTTTGACTAAGTTTGTGATTACTTTGGAAAGACAAGAGAAGATGTTTGTAAATAATAATTAGATTAATTAGTGATTATTTTTCTTAACTTAATTAGTGTAAGAACAATTGCATAAGAACCTAGTATAAGACATTACACTTGCGATATAGAAAATGTGAGTTTCATTTTTACATTTGAGTTAGTCCTAAACTAGGATTTAAGTGAATAAGATAAATTAGCTAACATATAATCGGTGAGATGGAGCGTAAAATGCAGCAATTCGAGAAAAAAATAATTAATAAATAAATACTTTCAGTGAAATAGTGAGATGGAGCATAAAATACACTCATTTATAAAAATATATTTGAGGTAAAAGTGTGAGATGAATCGTAAAATATAATCACAAAAAAATAAATTGTAAGAAAAAAAATATAGTAAATAGTGGTAAGTTCACTACCTTAGTTATAGTAGCAAAGTTATAAGGTTAAACAAAACATAATTTATGAATCAATAGCAGAAACTTATAGAGGAAACTTATGTATTGAAATTACACAAATTTTGTTGAGGGGTTATAAGAGCTAATAATATATTTATATTTTATAACATTATTTTTGAATTTTCAACTGACTAACAATTACAAGAAATGAATACAATTTTAATATTTTCAAGCCGAACAGATGAACGTGATGGAAAAACGCGTTCTTAAGTGTTTCTTTCCAATCTTTTGCTTGAGGACAAATGAAAATTTAAGTTTGGAGGTATTCGGCGTATTGTATTTTAATTATACTTAAATTTGAAATAATTCTTGAATAATTTTGAGTTAAAAAATGAGAAAAATTTTGATGCATGTGATAATGATGAAGAAGAGAAAAAAAAAAGCTGAAGATTGAAGAAGAAAAGAGAAAGAAGCCCAACAAACCCGTGAAGTCCAGCCCAACGTCGTTGTTTTGAGTCTGAGAACCAGACACCAAACGATGCCGTTTTGACGAACGTAAAAAAAAAAATTATAGAAAGCAGAAGAGGGAAAGACCCAAATAAAAGGGAAATGCTTGCCAGAAAAAGGAAAGGCAGGAGGCGCGCGAGATACCTAACCTACCTCCTGCCACCTACAAAAGGCACGATTAGAAGTAGAGAATGGTGGCGAGGAGATCTGACAGAAGAAAATAGGAGAAAAAGAGATCTGATTATAGACAGAGAGATGGGAGCTAGAGAGAGAAAGTTTGGCGGAAGAGGGGACTGGTGGAGCGACTGGCAGTGACGCAGAAGCTGAGCGCGACTCGAAGCAATCTGGTGGAAGGCATAACTGGAGTGAACCGATTGATGACGGGGAAGCTAAAGCAGAAGCAATCGCAGAGAACTTAGAGGGAGAAACTGAGAAAAATATTCAAGTAATTTAAACTTTTTTAGTTTTCAATTTGCATTGTTTTGGGATAAAAGTTTTAAGAATTTTTGTGACATTTGAATGCTAATATTTGGAATTGTTAGGAATTTATGTGTTGAATATTACATCATTATTTTTCTCTCAAATATAATTATTATTTCTTAATCCATCATGCGCCTCTTTACTGAGAGTGATTGATATAGCTTGAATTAAATGTACGTTTTTTATGATTAATTTTTAGTTTTTTTTTAAGTTACAATTTAACAATATTAAATTTAATAATGCATTTATGAGAATTGATTAATTCATAATTTAATTTGTGATTTATTATTTTAAAATTGCGCCACTAAAATTTTATTAACTAGACATTTATTGTTAAATATTAATATAAAAAAATTAAATTATTATATATTTAACTGAATTAAATTAACAATTATTATAAAATTTTAATAATGGTTAATTGATGGACTTACAAAATATTAGGAAGAAAGTTGAAAATACATTAACCATTTACATATTAGATTAAATCAATTACGAAATCAAAATTAGAATATATCAAAGATTCATGTGAAATTAATTATTGTAGTGTATTTTGGTTGATAGTTTTTACGAATTTAATTATTTTGTTTTCATTAAATTATTTTTAATTTTTTTTTTATAAATTTAATTTCGATTTTTAAATAATGTTATAATTTTTACAAATTTAATAGTTGATACACAATCTCTATATAACAATACTCATTACTATATTACTCAAATAATTTCGTGTACTTGCAAATTTCATCACATGGTGTAATTATATTTCGTGCACTTCAAAAATAAGAAAATGTACCTGCAATGTATTTGATAATGAATTAATGATTGCCCAAGTTGCTCTATCAAAAAGAAAACATAACTGTTTAAGCTGTACAGTTTGATCATAGCAGAAAACTAGGAGTATGAAGGTCGGAATATAAGAAACTGCAACATGCAATAGGTAACAGGAAATATGTATGTACATATTAATGGAGTCATTTCAAAAGATAAATAAATTGATAATTTGACTTGTGTAGTAAAAGCTCAATGTGGTGAGAACTAGTTCCTAAGTAGAGTGCATATCCTTATTACAGCTAATGATGAACTGCATAAATTGTCAATATGAGAAAAGCAAACGTACTCGTCAACTTCAGGCTCCACGCCACATGACATTAAACCATCAATAATTTTCTTCATTACAGCTCCATGTCGATAGGGATGAACGGATCCATGCTTCCCAGGCAACCGAGGGTGATCCTCAATGGTTACCTGTAAACGAGTCTTAAGATTTAAGACATCCATTTTTTTGGAAAAATATAAGATAATCACAAGAAAATTTGATGCAAATGGAGAATTAGCAGAAGATAAATAAAAAGAAAAACATATTCAGTTAAGAAACTCATCTTCCACCGTCCAAATCTATCAGAAATTTTTTCTACATAACAAGCAAAAACTACACAGGACAGACACGATTAGCACATGTATACTTGATCAATGCACAGATCATGGAACTAGGACTTGTTAGGTCTTGTTTGTCTCATGCGACGGATTACACTGGTTTTAACTCAATGATCTTACTGCCTCAATCAAAGAAAAGCATTCATCAATGCTTGTATAGGAAAATGATTCATCCAACACAACTGATTCATCCCCTACTCAGGGAAAAAAAATGTATTTGGCATTATACGCCAGGAGCTTTATTTATATTAAGTTTATAAATATCTGAAACCTATGTCCTCAGTACCCAAAACAACTTCAATAAAGATGAAACCCTTAGGGGAGTCAAATCAATCTCGAACATGGGATTCCAAATCTCACCATTTTGCGTGCATGGTCTTGATTGACATCCTCGAGGACAAGTTCTGGCTGCAGTAGCATCCTCGACTGCCATAAAACAGAAGATGCTAAGCATTTCCAGTAATTATAAATCTTTTAAGGAAAAAAGAAATGCTGTAACTAGAACAAATCAGAAAATAGACTACCAAACATAGAGAAAAATAAAATAAAATTATATGATGTTTCTAGTAAGCACCAATTTAAATGTTTTGAAATAAATAAAAATGGATTTGCCTCACAGCACGTCTATAAAAATTGGCAACTGCTGATTAACAACAAAACAAAGGCCACAAAGTTCAATGGATATGGTGATAGACCTCGTCGCACCCAGCGAGCTAAACACGTGGATTTTGGTAATATTTATCATGTCTGAAAAGAGAGGAAGAAAGACATCTTATGGTGGTCAAAAGATTTTTAAGGATTTCAGTTGATATAAGCACAAAGATATTGTCAAGAACAAGCAGCAGAAGACGCTGTTCTTTCTTTAAGCATTAAAAGTTGATGCATGTGATAAGTTATAGTTAGTGGTAGCACAATCTTTTTAAAGGTATAGGGTTTAAGTTGAAATCATTTTGCAAGGTCACTGGAAAACTCATCGACGTACAAAGAATAAGCCAGATAAAAAATATACTTCTCATGGGTAAAACAGATGACATATGCTCTAATAGTTGTAATTGTCATTAGGAATGGATCTGTATTTAATTGTAATATTATTTTACCTTATTTATCAATATTATTCTTGTAAATAACTAAGCTTAATTATGGGATACACTTTACTAAATTAAGCATAATCAGCTTAATTAGAGAGGCATGTATACTCAAAATATTTATTTATTTAAGATTAAAAATACTCCCAAAGAGAGGCATTCAGCACAAACAAAATAGTTATCATGGTATCAGAGTCTAAAAATTAAAAATAGGTTCATCTTGTCTAGAATTCAATTTTTTTTTTTTTTTCTGTGGTAGTTGGGTCTGGTCTTATCATTCTCTTTGGGTTCCTTTTGACTGTACTTTTCTGTGGTGATTCTCTGTGTCAGCATTTTTTATTGTAGTGACTCTTCTCTGTGGTAATCTTCTAGGATCACTTGTATCGTGCAATATGTTTACTATCAATTCTTCGGACACCTTTGAAATGCGATTTGCTGGTAAGAATTATTATTTTTATGAATTTCAACTTTAACTATTGGTTACTGGTAAGAATTTGTGGGGTTATATTAATGGGAGTTCTCCGGCATCTACAGATGCTACAGAACTAGTTCAATGGATTGTAAAAGATACACATGTAATGACATAGATCTTAAGTTTTGTGGATCTTGTTATTGTGCTTTGCTTCGTTTTTTATTTGTACAAAGTCAATATGATTCCTCTTTGTTTCTTTGCAAGACTACCACTGATGTTGTTCTTCTACTTGTTTATGTTGATATTATTATAACTGGCAGCGATTCTATCTTTATTCTACAACTTCAACAACATCTTCAGGAATCCTTTCATATGAAGGACCTTAGTCAGCTTACTTATTTTTTCGGGCTGGAGATGCATATTAATTCTTCGACAATATTCCTGAATCAACATAAGTATACTAAAGATTTAATTGCTTTAACAGGTCTCTAGGATTTCTTCTCTATAGATACTGTTATGGAAGTTAATGTGAAGTATCGGAGTACAGAGGGTGACCTCCTTCCTGATCCTACAATATTTCGAGAATTGGTTAGTAACTTAAACTATCTTACTATCATACGTCCTGATATCTCATTTGTTGTGCAGCAAATTACTCAATTTATGCACACTCCTCGCCATCTTTATTTAGCTGTTGTTCATCGTATTATTAGATATTCTCGAGGCACACCTATTCGTGACTTGTTTTTCTCTACTGGTTCTTCTCCTCGCCTGAAAGCTTCTAGTGATACTGATTGGGTTAGTTGTCTAAATACCAGTCGTTCAGTAATAGGCTGATGTATGTTCTTGGGTTCTTCACTAATATCCTGAAAAAGTAAGAAACAAGATCGTGTCTTCAAATCTTTGATTGAATCAGAGTATCGTGTCATATATGTTACGTGTTCTAAAATTATTTAGTTTTGTGGATTATTGGTTGAACTTAGTTTTTCTCAGAATGGTCCTACGATTTTTCATACAGATAACACTAACACTATTCACATTGCAACTA
>NW_019014679.1:2508850-2538968 GCF_000150535.2 Carica papaya | reverse complement strand
CAAATCAAGCGGTGTGGCTAAGGAAAGTAATGCATGATCTAAAGTTGGATGCATCTCTGCCAACCGAAATTTTGGTGGATAATAAGTCGGCCATTGAAATTGCTAAGATCCCAGTGATGCATGGTCGAACCAAGCACATTAATGTGAAGTTCCATGCAATTAGAGATGCTGAAAAGAGTGGTGAAATCAAGCTTACTTATTACTCATCCGATGAGCAACTGGCGAACATTCTGACAAAGCCATTTGGAAAAGGGAAATTCAAAATGATGAGAAGGGAGTTAGGAATTGTAGGGACTGATTCTTAAGGAGGAGTGTTAGATTATTAAGAATCAGTTAAAATATATTCTTATCAACTTGTATTTGAATTTTAAATTTAAGTTTCATTGAATTATATTGTAACTGGATAAGAGTGGAATTGAGTTTGTATACAAGATCATCACTTGCACGAAAAAACAGAATCTGTGATTATAAACTAGTTTATTTAAGCCATGCAAACATGAATGAAATCGTAGCCCTTTTTCTTGCATCATCTTCTCAAAATTTTACCGAAACACAGAAACAAAGAACTTTGCAGGGTTTTGCTATATTTCTGTGCACTCTCTCTCTTACTTTCTCTCTCTACAAAAGCTACGCAATTAATTTTTGCAAGTAGCAAATTTCCACGTAAGAATATTACACTTAGCAAACGTTTGAAGGGCTAGCATACTAAAGACTTCCCCAAGCTAGGGAAGGAGATTTTACTCAAATCAATAACGCAAGCTTTCCCAACTTTTTGTATGGGGGTTTTTCACATTCTGATGACTTATGTGTGAAGAACTTCAATGCATGATGAACATTTTTTGGTTGGGTATAAGAAAAAATGGTCGAAGAAATCTGCATTGGCTATCGTTGGAATATATATGCAAAAGCAAGGAAGAATGTGGCATGGGTTTCCGTAAGATACTCGGCAAACAAGGTTGGAGGATTTTTAGCAACCCGGACTCCTTAATTGCTAGAACGTTCAAAGGTAGATACTTACCTCAAGGGGATATGTTAACTACAAGGTTGGGTTCCAAACCCAGTTTCACTTGGAGGAATCTGTTTGTAGCTAAAGATCTCTTGATGAGTGGCTTGAGATGGGTTATAGGAAGCAAGGAGAGTGTTGGAGTATGGAAGGACTCGTGGATGCCTAGAGAGCAAGATTTCTAAGTCCAAAGCCCATGCATCGAAGGCCTTACAGATATATATTTATGTGACCTTATGAACAAGGATTTGTTGAGCTGGAACTCAGATATGATCAGGGTCTTGTTTGGGAAAGAGGAAAATGTGTTCATCCTCAGTATCTTGTTGAGCTTGAGACGTAGGGAGGATAAATATACCTGGGTCTACTCGAAGGATGGTAGTTACACCGTAAAGTCAGCATACCAACACTTAAAAGACATTCATGCAAATCATGCAATGAATACATTTTATTTGTGAAAATACATTTGGGGTGCTGAAGTCCCTCCTAAAGTAAAGAGCTTCACATGGAGATTGTTGAACAACATCCTACTTGTAAAATCCAGACTAAGAGAGAAGGGTATTGGGATTATTAATACATGTCCAAGATGCAGTAAAGAGGAAACCATTTTGCATACTTTCTTTGAATGTGAAAAAGCTAGAGGCTGCTGGAGGTTACTGGGCATTCAATTACAGTCAACTCAGCTAAGAGGTTTGCTTGGATGGACGGAGCTAAACGTCAAGAACCTACCGAAGTAGGCAATAGTGGAAATACTTTGCTGCTTATGGCGTACCTCGCTGGAACGGAATGAATTTCTGTAGACAAGAAGGAAGTTTGCCTATCAGACGTCCATCTTCTTAATGAGGAAATTCTTTAACTGAACGGAGACAAGCGAAGGAAATCCGTGATATATGTAACGTGCAACAACAACAAACTTCACCCATTCCCTCTGTATGACAAGCTCCAGCATCAGGACTTTGGAAATACAATGTTGATGGAACTATTTTCGATGTCGGTTCTGAGGCAGGGTACGGAGCAGTCATCCGAGATTCTTCAGGAACAGTGTTGCTAGTGTTCTCTGGTGGGTTACAAGGGTGTCGTTCACCTTACTTAGCTGGATTGTTGGGCAACTGAAGTGCGATGCAGTATATACTCTCAAACGTCAATGGACCAGACATCCTGAAAGCGGATGCCCAGAAGGTGAAAACAGCTTTGATGTCCATTGAGGAAGATGGTTCTTAGTTGGGGTTTATTATAGATGCTTTAATGAACTTGGGTTATTTTCAAAAAAATATATATTATTGCTGATATGTACATTTTATACTATAATAACACATAAAATGTAAGTGATTAACATTGGAAATTGAGCTCAAAAAAAAAAAAAAACATTGGAAATTTTTTCTATGTAATTTATTTTGGAAATTAAAAAATAAAGGACATAGTGAAAATAATTGTGTGCATTATATATTCCCCACCCACTTAGCTAAGACTCTAGCTTAAACTGAGTTGGTCAACGTATATATTCTTGTATTATACATAATGGCGGCTCAAAAAAACTTTGTAGGGTGTTTGACATTTCAAGGGGATGAGTCAACGCAGCATCTGA
Organism: Carica papaya; assembly: GCF_000150535.2. Next base: position 2,536,383 of record NW_019014679.1, on the reverse strand, counting down.
TTAGGAATCTAAGCCATCAAAAACACACCTCCATAATTCATGCTTATTGGTTACAATTAAAATAAATCCAATGACTTTTTTTTTTTTTATTTATAATTTGGTCCAACTCCACAACTACACCCTCAAACCACTTTACCTATACATACATAAAAAAAAAATATAACCCATAATTCATATTTAATTCTATTATATATAGAGATTTATTTAGACTTTTACTTTTTTGTCCTTATCTGTATACCCATTAATATATGTATTTGACTAATACTTAATTTGTCTTATATTTTCCTTCCCCTAATTATTATGTTTTTAACTAGATTTTTGTCTTATTTTATGAACAGAATATAGTTTTCTCATTATATAAAAATATATATATATAATGTAAATATGAACAAAATTATACAGAAGTAAAAAATATAAAAACAATATGTGATCCAAAATTTCATATGTGTATAATTTTAAAATTTGTAATTAATTAAAAATAAAATAAATAAATATTATCATATAAAAAATGAATAATCCGCCCACTAGATCCTTCTAAGTCACAGTGAATTAAGGGAAGGGGGACAAGAAGGGACATTTTCCACTCCCTGAAATTAAGTGTTTTACATGTTATTCTATGTATACATACATACATATACATATACATATACATATATATGTATATATATATATGGTATGGACACGTTATAGCTAAACTTGTTAATTAGTCATATATAAATAAAAATTTTCTCTGACTTCTTAGTTATTTCCAACCTATTATTTTTGTAAAAATGATACTACATAATCGATTATATAATTTTTTTGGCTCTATTGCCATTAAAATATATATATATATATAATATAATTTGGATCAAAATTCGAATTCACTATAGACTTGATTCATTGGTCAAAGGGTAGTTGTTTGTGATTTTTAAATATATATATTTTTTTTACAAATATATATATATATATATATATTAGTCTTTTCTCCATAGCATTATATGCAAAATAGTGGGTTTGTAGTGAATTCTAATATCATTTATAAAATATTAACCTCTTAATTTACATATTATTAATAAATTGAATTTATATTTACTAATAATTTAGAACTAAAATTGGTGGGCTAATTGTTTTGGGACTCTGAGTCATTATAAATGTTACCAATATAATATATATGTTTATTATATGTTTTAGCACATTTATATCAACAGCATAACAACAATGTCTTGGTATATATATATATATATATATACATTTTTTGGTAAATGTCTTAGTATATAATAAAATGTATTAGTAATAGCGTTATATATTAGTAAGATATATTACTATATATACTATGTATTACTATATTAGTAATAAGACACATTGATAATCTATATTCATTATACTACTATATCTATCTTTTTATTCATAACTTTCCGCCTATATATATACATATACATATATATTTATATATATTCCATTAACTCGTCTCAATTCCATATAGCAAACCAACTAACTACATAAAATCTTCATAAGTATTTATTTTTATAAATTAATCTCAAATGTCTTCTTCCCAGACATGTGCACGGCTTCCTGTATTTGACATCTCTCAGCCCTTTACCCCATCTTCCCTCTCCTCCCTCTCTCAAGCTTGCCAACAATGGGGTTTCTTCCACATAATCAACCATGGAATTTCCACACATCTATACAGGAAGCTTTACACACATTCCAATCGTCTCTTCACTCTCCCTTCCCACACCAAATGCAAGGCCGGTCCTTCTTCTTCCATTAACACCTACACTCCTCCTTTCATTGCTTCCCCTTTCTTCGAAAGCCTTCGAGTCTCCGGCCCGGACTTCTTCTCTTCTGCTCAGAGTTCAGCCGAAATTCTCGTCGACGACTCGGATTCGGAATTCAGGTAAGATCATCTTCAACCTCACAGCAGCTCTAGTTTTCTTCCATGACAAGGCATCAAATCAATTAATCGATTTGTTTTTAAACGGTTTGTCGTGTTCTTCCCAGTGAGGTAGTAGAGGAATATGGGAAGAAGATGAGTGAGCTATCGAAGAAAATTGTACAGGCTGTTTTGATGAGCTTGGGAATCGATTTCGAGAAGAAATTTTACGAGACCGAATTCAGAAATTGCCATGGTTACCTGAGGATAAACAATTACTTGCCACCGCCGTCGGAGGAAAAGGTCGAGGAAGATAAAATTGAAGGGCTAGGAATGCACACAGACATGAGCTGCGTGACGATTGTGTATCAGAACGAAATTGGTGGACTCCAGGTTAGATCCGTGGAAGGGAAATGGATGGATATAAATCCATGTGAGGAGACTCTTGTGGTGAACATTGGGGACTTAATGGAAGCATGGAGTGATGGGCGATTGAGATCGTCCGAACACAGAGTTGTTTTGAAGAAATCTGTTAATAGATTCTCTGTGGCCTTCTTCTGGTGCTTTGAAGATGAGAAATTGATTTATGCACCCAGTGAAGTTGTGGGAGAAGAAAATGTAAGGAGGTATAAGCCGTTTGTTTGCAGAGATTATGTGAGATTTAGAGAGAGCAGTGAGGAAGGTAAGTTTGAGAAAGTTGGATACACTGTCAAAAACTTTGCAGGTATTGAAAGCTGAAAGTTTATGAAAGTCAATCACGCTAAACCCATAAATATTTATGTATATGTTTACTATATATATATATATATATATATTCTCCTATTGGCTATTTATTGAGTTACTGAAAATGTGTTTAAACTTACATTTAATTATTCTGTAAGTTCTCATTTTGTGTGGTAATGGACTCTGTTTGTGAAGTCTTCCTCTGTTAATCACATCCCCTGTTCTTTTGGGGGGAAGAACAGTAATTGTTTCTGAATATTGGCCCTTATATACAATTATCACTAATTAATTTCTCTTTTTTTTTTTTAAAGTGAATGTTTATTTCTTTAATTAATTATGATATATACAATCATAAAAATTTTTCCAACAATTATATATAGAATTCATAATCTTATTATTATTATTTTTTAAAATACTAATTATCTAACTCATAAACGATAGATCTAACTCTCTGTTTTAAACTTTTACTACATTATTTTTTATTTTGACTATTATTATATTAATTATTAATAATTTTTATATAATTTCATAAATGAAATTTAAAAGACAATGAGAAATTCGTATTTCAAATGGGTAAATTTGACTTAAAATGAGGAAGAGAAAATTATAAAAATAAATACTCAAGTATCACATGGCACATAATCTAATAATCAACATTAATAGATTCTGGCTTGCAAAAAACGGCGACGTATTTGGAGTTATTTAGCATACATTTCGGTGCAGGGTCAATATTGTGTTCAGTGGAATTAGACACGTCATCATCCGTAAATATAAACTATAAATACATAATCTAATAATCAACATTATGGGAGGCCACGAATGGTCAGGGCAAAAGAATAAAAGGCTTTTTTTTTTTTTAATTTTTTATTTCTCCATCAACCATTCACCAAGGTCAAATTTCCTGTCACCACACATTGATGTCAATTTTCCAGACCGTTGTGTTTTTCACCAAAATGCTCTTTTAATTTCTATATCCTCATCCTTTATTTTACCTTTTTTTTTTTTTTTTTTTAATTTTTTTAATCTAACATACGATACTTTTTATTCTACTTTCAATTCTTATTTTATTAAGAATAAAATTTTTAATTAAAAATTATATTTACCAAATAATTAGAAATTCTGTCCATCAACATGTATGATCTTAAATCATAATAACAATTTTCTGCAGAGTTTGTTAACTTGATTAATTCACTTACTTCTATTATATAATGTTAATCATTTAATATTAGAATTTTAATTTTTATTTATAGTGACAGTTATATGTTTTATGATCAAAATAATTGAATTTTTTTTGCTTATGCGGAGTGTTTTTAATATTTTAATATTAGAATTAATTACTAATTTTAATTTAATAAAAGTTTATATTTTTTAAAAATAAATCGAAATATGTTCTTATTTATTAATAAATTTTTTGCTAACACAACCTATTACCGCAAATGCTTATCAAAAAGTTTTTTACAAGTTAATGTATCATTTTAAATTTATTGTAAATAAATAAGCAACCCAAATCAGGACCCAAAAAAAAAAAAAAAAAAAGAAAAAAACTATTTGGAGAAGTTATGACATATAAGTTGATCCTCGGTGTCTAATGTGCGGGGAAGTGTTGAACATCTGGATATTCATGAAATGTGGCCAACCAAAATCTTTGTTTGTACGAGTGGTTCCTCTGTGTTTTATGGGATATAGTTGCACAAGTGGATTTAGCCTTATGATTTGATTTAAAAACTACTGCGAATTTTATATAGCCTTATGATGACAAAGGAAATTCATTGGTCACTCTTTCGGAATGCTTCAAGACCAATGGCAACATCACATTGGATTGCCCCCACCACTAGGCACGTAAAAAACTTACCTGGACTTGTCTTGAAATTGTATGTAGAGAGACAGTACTAGTGCAGTCCACAATCTACTTACTAAACACTCATTACCACGTTGACTTTATCATTGATTTGTTAACTATTCCTAAATTATATAAGTTAATTTCTATTTCTAAATTATTCCCACCTAAAAAAAAAAAAAATCCCCCCATAATCTGAGTAAAAATTGTAATGCAGGAAATTTAAATTCGTTTGATCGGACTGAGCAATTGAAAAGAGAAAATCAAAGAAAAGATTTCGGACCACGCTCTCACAAATTCTCTCTTCTCAAGAACTCTCTCTCTCTCTCTCTCTCTCTCTTCGCAAGTCCTCTTTTCCCCCTTTCGAGCTCTCGGGCCTCGCCTTTAACTAATCGGATGAACACGCTTCTTCCTTATCTTCTTCGGATCATGGTCCCACTTGTCTTCCTCCTTATTTTCTTCCCAGAATAATAGCCCTCTCCTTTCCACCAAATTTTCGAAAACCAGAAGCCTTAATCTCGTTGCAACGACGCCGTTTCGATAAGCGATTGAACGACGTAGTTTCAACGTTTTTTCTTTCAGAGGCTTAAACAGCGTCTTTTTGCGTGGGCCTGGGCTCGGGCCCTTTTTTCTTTTCCTGGGCTGGGCCGTTGGGCTTTTTTTTTTTTTTTTTTTTTACTTCTTTTCCTTTTCTTTTTCATTTTCTTTTTGTCACAAATACAATATTTAAAATAGAATAAAATAAGACTTAATTAAAATTAATTTCACAGTCTTTCTTAATTATTATTTTTTGTTATTTTATAAGATATAGAAAAGTACACTATAAGACGTAACATGATTAATCTACGTGGAAAATACATTATTTTAATTTTACAAGATATCTCAAGTATTCATAAAATAAATATATTAAAAAAAAAAAAAGTTAAATACCATTTCATGATTCTTTTGACATATATAGATTTAAAATGATATTTGAATGTTAATAATATAAAGTGAATTTCATCTCATTGGGAGTTGGACAGCGGCAACAACTGGTTTCAATGTGACAGTGATATTTATGGACAGAAATAATATTGATATTAATCCCTGTTTGGTACGGTTGAAAATAAATGAGATATTAAGTGTCCTCCTATTTATTTTGGCAAGTGTTATTATCGCTATTTATTTTTCCCAACTCCTTTCCTTTGGCACAATAATGTTCAGGAGAGCTACCGGAAAAAAAAGAAAAAAGAAAAATTGATTATTAATTTTATAGTTGAAAGTGTTTTCAAATTAATACAACTTTTTGGTCTCCTTTGAGAGGGCCAAAAAATAATAAAAATAATTTCTATTTAGTATTGTGACTTTAAAATCATTATATTTACTATTTTATAATTTTAATTAATATCATTATCTATTATGTTCGTATAATAATACATTGTTATTAAAGTTAATTTTGAGGTGAAAAAAATTGAACTTTCATTTTAATTTCACATGGAAATTTTGGCGTTCAATTATTGAGTCACTGTATCTCATCTCTGAATATCTGAACACTGACACATTTAATTCATTGTTGGGTCGGGCCGCATAGGTTCGGGTCTTCCCAAACTTCTTGTTTTATTTGCAAAGTAGGTTCGGGTCCTTCTATAGACATATGATATGTATATATGTATGAGCAGTAGTGGGGGGCTGAAGCTGAAGTTTTCCTCTCTCTCTCTCTCTCTCTCTCTGAAGGTGGGTGAGTTCCTGCAATTTTGAGAAAGGAGAAAAGAAAGGAAAATGGAGAATTTGTGGGACAAATGGGTAGAAGAATCGGTGGAGAAGCTGGAGGGTTCAAAACTGCTGTTATCTCTGAGAACTATGTATCTGAAGAATCTGGAAGAAGAGGAGGAAGTAAGAGGAAGCAGAACAAATTTGGAAGAAGAATTTCCAGTCTTCAATCAATTGAACCCATGGGACCGAAACTCTGTAGAGCTGGCTGTTTCAGAGTTTACCTTTAACAAATGGGTCAATGGTCTCTCCAGTTGTGGTAACTTCTTAAATATAGTCCTTCTTCCTCTTCTTAAATTGCTTCACATATACATGTGTCCGAGACATCAAGGTGAACTGATTTTTCACTTCCGAGGGAGAAGAAGATTAAGAAAGGGTGGTCCGAGTTTTGTATTCTGCATTAGTTTTTTATTTTTTTCTCCATCAACCAACCAGTCCTGGGGAGCATATATGAATACACACACACACACACACACAAATATATATAATATGTTACAGTAAATGGGTTTGGAACCTTAAAAGAGTTTGTTTACAGATAGTATCTGTAGAAAAGGTTTACATTTGCTGCTAGAGAGGGATATTAGACAGTTATATTTATATGTTTAATATACATTTATGTTGGGGATTTTTGGATTTGTAGGAGAGGAGATTGTTCACAGGAATCCAGAGCAGAAATTCAGGAAGTTGCTTGCATTCTCTGGAAATGATTATCTGGGGTTGAGCGCCCATCCCGCAGTTACAAATGCCGCCGCAAAGGTTACTCTTCATCTCCTTTTTCTCTTATTTTTCTTTTTTAATAATAAAATAATTATTTGTATTATCTTAAAAACAAAATATATTCAAAATAAAATTAACTTCTATAGTTTTGTGCCAAATTTTCAGAGTTATAAAAAATTACAAATCAAAATAAATTTGTAATTTAAAGATAAAATTGTAACAAAATGTTTTGAAAAATGATCTTAATATAAACATAATTGAAGTTCTAAAATAATAACTTTGCCTTAAAATTTATAATGTAATTTATTATATGAAAATCAATTTATTATTTGAAAAAAAATTTAATGAGAGATATATATATATATACATACATACATACATATATGTGGGTGATAAGTTCATAAAATGATGAAAGAATTAATTAGACTTGGCTAAGATGAGTATATATGAGCAAGCAGGCAGCCCGAGAGCATGGAATGGGGCCAAGGGGCTCTCTTTTAGGGTGTGGGTATACCAACTACCACCGGATGTTGGAGACAAGCTTGGCGAGGTCCAAGAAAAAGGAGGTATGTATAGTTTTATTATTCCCCAAATTAAATTACTATTTATTATATTTGCCACAAATATATATTGTGATTGGAAAATTTGGAGTGGAAATGGAGAAAAATAGAATCAAGAAATTTATTTGTAATGGAAATATTAAATGGAGGAAGCAAATAATTAGTTGAAAAGGAATTGAGTAACAGAAGATATTTTGTTTACGTACAGGATTGTGTTCTTTGTCCAACGGGGTACGCCGCAAATGAGGCGACGATGGTAGCAATCGGCGGAGTGGCCGCTCTGTTATCGCCGGGTGAAAAGCCTGGCGACGCCGACAAGGTTGCCATTTTCTCCGATGCCCTAAATCACGCATCCATTATTGACGGTATGCGTCTTGCAGAAAAGCAAGGCAATGCTGAAGTCTTCGTCTACAGACACTCCGACATGTCCCAACTCGATGCCTTGTTGTTAGTACTCATTTTCTCATTCCATATTTCCTCTGCTCTCTCTCTCTCTCTCTCTGTTTTTTCTCACTTCGATATCATTTTCTGTTTATCCGGCAGATCGAATTGTCCCCTCAAGAAAAAGGTTGTAGTCACTGATAGGTTGGTCTTCTTATTTTTTCTTTTCCTCTCAAATTAATTGAAAGATTATACGATTTCAAGGATTTGTTCTGTTGTTTTTCAGCTTGTTTAGTATGGAAGGAGACTTGGCGCCACTGGATGTGCTTGTTAAGCTTCGAAAGAAGTATGGCTTCCTTTTAGTCATGGATGACGTAAGTCCTCTCTTCAATATAATTCACCGCTGCTGATAGATGTTGAGAAATTTTCTTTTGCTGATAGATCTTTTACTCTGCTCAGGCTCATGGGAGTTTTGTTTTCGGCGAAAACGGAGGTGGACTAGCTGAGCTATTTGATTGCGAAAACGAAGTTGACATTGTTGTTGGGACTCTAAGTAAGGCAACTGGTTGCCTAGGCGGATTCGTAGCATGCAGGTAAAAACTTTTGGTAATAAATTAAAGCCCAGAAAAAGGATAAAATTATTATGCTACCTGCTAAATATGTATTTGTTCAGCAAAAATTGGAAGAAACTGATTCAGTCAAAAGGTCGATCGCTTATGTTTTCAACTTCTATGCCACTCCCTCTTGCTGCCGCTGCACATGGTAATCTAATAAACTCCACTACTCGTGTTTGGCCAGTGTCTAGGCCATCCAATAAGTTTTTGTCTCTCAACAGCATAAGCTTTAATTTGTAGCTGCTGTAGTCGTGGCAAAAAAAGAAAAATGGCGGAGAAAGGCAATTCTGGATAATATGCGGGAATTCACTGCTCTCTCGGGAGTTCGCCTCACTAGTCCCATCGTCTCTCTTGTTGTAGGCACTGAAGAGAAAGCCATTCGGGCTGGCAAGTATATGCTAGAATCTGGGTTTCATGTGCTGCCAGTCAGACCGCCTGTAGTGCCTCCAAACTCATGCAGGTTTGCTGTGTTTCTTTCATTTACTCTACTATGAACATTACATGGTTGTGTATCTTTATCTATTTCGCTATAAATTTCAGTGTAAACATAATATATATTCCTGATCTGTTTTCTTCTTTTCTTTAATACGTAGGCTAAGGGTGACACTCACAGCAGCTCATACAAAAGAGGATATACAGAATCTGATAGCTGCGTTGTCAAAATACATAAACTTCCAAGATTTTATCACAAATAACTCAAATATATCCTCCAAGCTCTAAAATTCAGATTGTCTTTACCTTACATATCTTATCTGCGATGAAATATTTGAATAAGGAACATTGATTATAGTTAAGTGAACAAGAAGGATGAAAAGTATCCATTCGACCTTCTTGTGCATGACATCCCATTTTCAATTTGTATGAAGATGAACTTGATTTCAATAATCAGTGTCCAATTATGTGTATTTATAAGATAGCTCCAGCTAACTAAGACCGAGACCAAGTTACCATTGGGAAGCCAATCTCTTGAGTGCCTTTTATTGTAAAGACTGGTTCATTCATGCTTTATGCGGTCCAAAATTTTTTATTTGCATAAGATAAATTCTATGCCATGTCTTTCAGTAAAACTGAAGAGCTACTTGTATAATAAGGTTAAATTTTTTCTAGTCATCCACTGTTAAAAGAAAAAAGAAAAAATCCCAGCAGTAAAAACAGAGAACCAGGGCCATGAAACAGAACAATATACACTTTCACTTATTTTACGTCGGATACATGATTGGAGATCGGTAAACTGTCCAATTAAGACGAGAGAATCTTGGGGATCTTGAATCAAATTCCCCAGTCAAAAATTCAGACCATGGTGCCATGCGACATTCTGTATTATGTGACTTCGAAACTATACCCTCTCCTAAGGCAAAATTATGAAATCTACACCATTAACTATAAATTCCTTTTCAATCACCTGCAATACTCCTTGATAATAGATATAGGCACTTAAGATATATAGCCTTTAGTGGAAAATAATAGTGTCGTATAGTACTAATCGATTATCTGCAACTTATTATTAATTGATTAGCCCCACCTGGATTTATCAACCATGGAAGAGTTGTCTCCTCTGATAGGTTAGACGTGCAGGCGAGGTGTTGCTGGGACCCAGATTCTGATACTGGGACAAGCAAAATCCACCTTCACCGTGGTTTTCAGGAAGTTCATTAAGGTTGATGGAAGTGTAGCTATTCGTCTTGCCATTATGGGTGGTGGTCTCATGGGGAATAAGGGGAGTGGGAACGATGAAATGCCGCCTTTCAGCTAATGGTTTGAAAGGGGAAGCAAGGTGAGTAGGAGAAGGCGCTGTGGGAGTTGTGGACGAAGAGGGGGGAGTAGGGACTGGAAGTATGTCTTCAAGTGGAACCGTTGGGGAAATTCCCATGTTTGGCCACAGGAAGCTACCTTGGGGCTTGCATATTCTGAACCCACTCTTCAGCCGTTCTATTTTGCTTGCCATGTCCTCTGTCGCTGATATTGTTTTCAGCGGTGGGAACGGCGGCGCCGGAGGTGCTGCTTTCCCTCTTAACCTTTCTCTCTCTTCTTCCTTCTCCGATATTATTTCTGATTCTTGGTTTTTACCAGTCACAGCAGTTGTTTCCTTGTTAGTGCTTGATGATGGTGGTGGAGGTACTGAGAATAATAATGGTGTCTGAGTTGGCCCTGCCGCCTTGTTAGATCCAGGTTCTTGGACAATTGATTCGGGCCTTGGTCTCTCACCCTGCACGATCATCTGTATCAATATGGTACACAACATTCTTAACGCTGCCTTGAAAAATATTGAAACTTTGATGGATTATTAGAAATTGATACTAACAAATTATTTACAACATATTTACTTATGTAACTTTTTAAAATAACATCATATAAAATTTTTAAAAAAATTAAAATATACATTTTTATTTTTAAATTAATAAACTTAAAATATATTATTTAAACTACACTTAAAATTTTTTATAAAATTAATTTAGGTCATTTTAATAAAATTTACATAATTTTTTAATTTCACTGAGTGAAAAATTATAAATAAATACATAGCTAATGCCTTTACTAAAAAGATAAATAGTTTATTTATAAATGGAAGCAGAATATACGCCATAATTACACACAGAACATAAATGCTAAAAATCATGCGCCACTACGTATTCCAATCGCTAAATACACAAATCCAAACTTGGCAGCAACACGAAAATCAGTGGATAGAGAAAACCAAACAACAGCAGTACAGTAATGTGAGCGGCAAGGGTTATAAATGATTCTCAAAGAACTAGTTGATACCATTCATTAGAAAATTGGATAAATTATAAATTATATAAAAAATTTTATGTTATAATGTAACTAAATTCTTGTCATATACTATGCATAAAATATGATTTTTATAATTGTACAAAACAAAGTATAAACAATATTTTTAGATGTAAAATTATATGAAAGTAAAAAAAAAAAATTCTAATAAAAATATAAAAAAAATTATCATACCTTAATTTTTGAAAATAGATTTGCAAATGGAATGCCAGAAAAAAAAAATGATCAATAATTTATAGTGTATAATTTAAAAGTTTATGACCACCTAAAAATAAATTATATAGAAATACAAGTATATTTAATTTAAATTTTTAAATCTAAAATATTTAAATATGTAACTATTATATATTATTATATTATTTTTATTTTAATATATTTAAAATTATTTTTATATTATAAAAATAAGTAGATAATTGTTATATATATTATTGTATTAAATATAAAATTATTAAAAAAATGAAGAATTGATATTTGGGAATTTCTGGTACTATATATATATATTACAGCCTAATCCTAACTTTTAAAAAAAATTAAAATAATCTTTGATCCTACATGAAAAGCCAAAACCAGAGAAAAAAAAAGCAACAATATGTAGAGATGTTCCATCAGAAGCATGACCACATTCATATATTATGTATTTTCAAACAAAAAAATAAAGATCACGGTGTGAAAGCCTTTTCATGTTTGAAATATATACCTGTGAAATTTTCATCAATTGGTCCTCAATCTGAGCTTTTTTGTTAATTAGGTCTGTGTACATTTCCTGCCAAAAGAATCGACTAAAATGTCAAAGAATGACTCTTGGATATGAGAATTGATAATTAAACTTTTCACCCTTTCACCTTCCGTAGAATTATCGAGTTATCAAGCTGCCGGGTCTCGCTTGTGACAATAGAATTTAAGGTGGTCACAGTGGCAAGGTCTTCTTCTTGTTTCTTAGATATATGTTGCTCCATCTCTCTGATCAACAAAGCATAAGAACCATTAGACAGAATAGCCTAAAAGGAATTCTTTTGGGTTATACTGACAAAAAAGAAAGGAAAATCATTAAACGGGGATAAATACTTGTCAACTTGGACATTATTATGTGAAAACGCCGAGAAAGAAATCTCATCATCGTTAACCATAAATATATTAAACGCATGTTAAGGAAAGAAAGAAAAAACAATGGCCACATCTACATACCTTTCCAATTTGGCGACCCTTTCTCTAAGCTCCTTGATTTCCCTCGCACAAACAGGGTCTTGGGTAGGGTTATCACCAGGCTTCCATCCAGCTGGTGGCGTCCAATATGGATCTTGAACCCCAGCCTCCTTTCTAATATTGACCAAATCCGCGCCCTCCAGCCAGTACTCCATTGCCCCATCTGCATTATGCCGCCTCATAAACCTCTCTTGTCCACCAGGAGCCACCTTTCCGGCCATATGCTTGAGCAGATGATCCAAAAGACCTGTGTCGCCTATCAACTTCCTGGCCTCTGATCTCAACGCTGGTCTCAGGATTGAGTTTCCAAACACTGCACCTTTCTCCTTTAAGACTTTCAACATGTTTTTCTCGGCCAATTTATACCTTTCATCAGACAACGCAATGGTAATTTGTTAAAACATTGACATTAACTACTGACTTGTCACTAGTTAGTTATTACCAATAACAATAATTAGTTAATTCCCACCTCTGAAGGGACCATCTATCTATGAAGTTCTTCTGTCTGTTTTCCTTGGTATTCCGCTGGTTAGCCAAAGTCTGATACCGTTTCTCACGTTTAACCCGCTTAGCTTTGTGAGTTGATCTCTGGCGTTTTCTCTTACGGTTATTCCTCTTCGTTGACTCACCAGAATCATTATCTCCATTGACATTCTCCTCATAGTCATCAATTTCTTCTGCCTCTTTTGCATCCTCTTCCTCTTCGTCATCCTTAATGTTCTCTTCGCTTTTCACTTCCTGACCTTCACTGACGGGACTGCTTGAAACAATCTGCTCCGTTGCTTCATGATCCTTCTCCTTCAGGTGTCGGCTAAGGTACCTAACTTGGCGGCGGTTGCCCCACTTGACCATCCCTGTAGAAGAGAGTTGAGACCAGCATAGTCCCTTTTTTGAAACCACGCTACAGAGCTTATTGATCGACGCTGTACTTGGAATTTTTTCCTTATCATCCGAAGGCATCATCACCCAGAAACTCCATTCCTTTCTCCTGACTGAGATTTGGTGAGGTGGGACTCTCCGGTAAAGTACTTCTCCGGCCAGTTCCAATCCCATCACATGTTTTTCGTCCATTGCTGGCAGCATATTCTTCTCTGTCTTCCTCCGGTTCCTCTCGCTGAAGTGGTCACGGAGAGAATGGATACTTGGGAACCTCAGTGAAACGCTATTTTTGGACTTCTTACTCACCTGTACGTGTAACAACACTGATCCCATATTACCGTTGCAAAAGGAGGAAAGTGTTTAAAGAATGAAGCATACATCAATGTTTGTGAAGTAAGCGAAAATAACAGACTCTTCATGATATTTGATCGTGTTTTTATTTACCACAATGATTCTGATCGACCTGAGTTGATCCGGGGTTCTTCGAGAGAGTTTTGAATGGTCTATCTCATAGTATGAACCCACTTTAATGTGCGCTGCAGCATCTGGAAACAATAAGGACAGTCCTCAAAGCAAGGAAGAGCAATAGTACGGAAAAAAGGAAATAAAAAGTAGCAGGGACTTTTCTATGATACCATTGGTACAAACCGGTGAAGATGGGCTCAGTTCTTGTCTACCCAAACAAGGGCTGTTTGCGGCGTCCTCTTTTTGTTGTTGGTTCTTTTTTAAGCAAATCATTTCCTTCATAATCATTCATATATTCAAATATACAAAATGGCAATGTGTTTTTGGAGGCAAGAAAATGGTACTTAAAACCAACAACCCGTAGAAGTAATTATGGGACTATATCGTTGTCGCTACATGTAGGTACTATATACACACACTGACAAACAGTATTATTTTACCCTACATGCACTCTCGTTACGTTATTAGAATCAAAATCACAAATGCATCATGTCCACTGTGCACGTGGCCAGTTTAATTCTCATAGTATGTGAAAAGCGAAAAATAAAAAACAAGACAAAATAGACACGTGAACGTGGAGACTTTTTATCTCTATTAGAAAAAGTCGACATGTCATCTGTATGAGTACGTCGCGCCAGCCAGTAAGGAATGAAGGCTGATGCCTTGCATGCACACACAAAATGAATAATGCATTCGAAGCAAATTTATTTGTTAAATATATATTTATTTGCCTTAATTTTACCGCACATTTACTACTGTGTATTTTTTTAAAATAATACATATAACATATAGTGATAAAAAATGAAAGTTAAGAGATATTAAACTTTGATAAATAATATTTAATGAAATAGTAACAATTTTTAATATAAATTAAAATTATTAAAATCTACAGAATTATTTCAAATAGGATACTTTTTTTCCGTTGTGATTTTTATTTTTAGAGAAAAATTATCAATATCATTTTTTATTCTGTTTTTATTTAATATTATGTATGGAAAGTACAGATCTCGCATAACCGAAACGCATCACTGGACGCGCGCTTGATGAGTCTGTGAGAGACCAACGCTGCCAGTCCATGGTGGTAGCCTTTTCTGTCTCATATCGTTTTGCAACTCCCTCATAGTGGAGAGAGAGAGTAACAGAGAGAACACTTACCGTGAGGCTTATTGCTGCATTATCGACACTACACCAACTTTCTTCCATTTTCATGAAATTTTTTAATCTACAATGCACGAATTAATTCTTTAGTACACAAATCAAAATTCGAAGTAATCATGAAGCAAAGAGAAAGAGAACAAATCGTTTTACAAGTTTGCGCTGGTAAAAAGCGTTTCAGCATCAACATATACTAGCAGTCGTAGCACTAGTTTTTTAAATGAAAGTGACCTAGAGAACACTAAACAATAAGCACAAGTCGAAAGCCGAAAAGGAAAAAAGAAAATGGATGCAGTGTAATTGCAGATTTACTTGAAGTAAGGAAGAAAAGAAGGGGGCGGGGGAATAGAAAGATAACGAGAGAGAGAGAGAGAGAGAGAGAGAGAGAACAGCATAACGAAATAAGTACGTATATGTTTGTTAAATGCATCTGATTAACAAGTACAGTCCACTGTGCAGAGGCTCAAATAAAAATACTGAAGCATCAAATTCAAAAGTATGGAATAAAACCGATAATTCTAACTAAGAAAAAGCCGAAACCATGTTTGTTGTCTCTGAGAAGGAGGAAAAATATCGTCAACCGAAGAAAAAATGCATAGACCTGAGAAGAAGAACGTAGCCTTGTTTGGCGAGTGGAAAACGATAAGAAAATGCAAGGAAAACATCCGTTAACACGCCGATCCTCAGTCCTCAAACAATATAAAGACATTATACATTATTATCAACGTCGGAAACAGAGGAAACGAAAAAATCGTTGTACCTTTTGTTAGCTACAATCGGATTTTGAATTTGTTAAGCTCAAACACCTGAAACCGATCGATGGATAGATGCTGATGATAAAACTTGGAAATAATTAAATGGAATGAAGTTCCTATAAGAAGAGGAATCAATAGAATGGAAAAAGAGAGGAAGAGATGAAATGAAGTTAAATTTTGATGAGATGTTTTTGGGAGGGGGTGAATGGGGGGGTATTATTCTGTTATGGTTTGATATAACCGAAGGAGAAACGCAGGTTGCAGTATTATAGAGATTTTTTGAGTGAGGGAAAGGAGGTAATGATTAGAAGCGTGTTGCACCTCACGTGACCTCTCTCCCTCTCAGAATAATTGTGGTCCCCCGCCATAAAAATTTTGTTCTAATTACGAATTTACCCCTACCACTGAAATTTGTCGATGGTAATAAAACTACTGTTGGTTCTCAAGGTTTGTTTAATCTCATTTTCATCTTTATTTTAAACCAAGTCTAATTTTTAATTTTTTTTTAGACCGGAAGTTGAATTTATTATTATCATAATAATAATATTAAAAATACAATGAATTTTTGTCTTTAAAATTTATTTAAAACCAAATTAATATTAAAATTTAGTCCGTACATAATTATATTATTGTACTAACCCCAAATTGCTTGCCCAGAGATTATAATTATTCTCTCTTTTGATCCCATCACTTACTCTTCTCTTCTCATGGTTGCAGGATATTTTTGACGATTAAACAAACTAAAAAAATTTAATTTTTTTTTTTGGTGTAGATTAATTTCACATTAAAAATAATAACTATCTGAAGAAATAAAGAAATTGAAAAAGGGTGATTTAAAACGTTGCATTAAAGACTCAACAAATCAACAACTGTGTTATCATATGCTAACTCTTTACTTCCGTAGAAATTTTAGTTATTCGATGGATTTACATAATACAAAAAGTTAGAATTTAAATGAACAAACAAAAGCAAATATATCAAAACAGAAAAGACCCAAAATTCGCAACAAAAAAAAAAAAAAAAAAAAAGTCTTTTAGTTCATTCAGTTGATAGTTCCAACCTACTTTAAATTGATAGTTGAAAATGTTTCAAGAGTTTACATTAAAACTACAACTCTGATTTTCGAAAATGATTCTTAATAATTTGTTTTAATGCATTGCTATATTGTAACTCAAAAAAATCATTACTTGGACTTCTACTGATCATTTCAATTTTCATAATTTATTTTTCACTTTTATATCATTAAACAAAGAGTCAATAATTAAATAAATTCCACAAAATTAAATTTGTCCATTCCGAAAAAAGCCACAGAATTAAACAAATAAAAATGAACCGCCCTGCTATATCTTGGCAACTTTCAAGGAGGTACAACCCCGCAACTTAAAAGAACGATGCACATAGTTAACTGGTGGAGTGTTCAACCACTTTAGCCACCAGCACACTACAGCTTAAGTGGTACCCTTTCATCTCCACAAAGTTGGAGGTTAGAAGTTACGACCTTGTTGGCTAACGTAAGGAAAAAAAAAAAAAAAAAAAAAAAGAAAATACCAGTGCTACAGTTCTCCAACATTATTGACAGAATATATACAAATACCACTGGATAATAATAAACCCATAATCCATCTAATAACAACATTTACCAAAAACAAATTCCCATGAGAACAACTCTTTATCTCCAAGACAAACTAAAAATTGTATCCAAATTCATAGTTTGGTGCATATGGTAACGACAGAACAGACACAGGACAGGACACTTCCTGTTTACTTTTATGGTAACAGCACTACCGATCCAGAAGTTTTGCGGCTCTCAAGGTCTAAATGTGCCTGCGCAACCTGAGACAAAGGATATTTATGGTTTACTCGAACTCGCAAAACCCCAGATGCAACATTGGCAAATAACTCCCCGGCAACTTCTAGCAGCTCATCTCGGGTTGCTGTATAATGCATCATTGAAGGCCTCGTCAAGAACAAAGATTTCGCTGCCAGTGCAGATAATGGAACTGGATCTGGTGTACCAGATGATTGCCCAAAACTCACCATGTATCCACGATATTTCAAGCAATCCAGTGATCCCTAGAAAATTACATCTCATAAGAGCAAAGAAATCAAGTTTAATGCAAAAAATATGCAACTTGGCACCGACGGACTGGGCCTGACTTCCAAACAAGAGGTTAAACGATAACCCCGTTCAACACCATCTTGGCTTAATCTATTCTGAGCTATGATCTATTTGGTTCTGCCTATGAACTTTAATATCAGATTTTGACCAAGAATACTCTTCAACTCGATTGCAACTAGTTTAAAGTGAAACAATTTTAGTTGGCAGGTTGCAGCCAGCACTTGAAACTGGAGACTAATACTAAAACATTTATAACCAGAGGTGGAATCATGCTCTTGCATTTCATTGGTTCAACCTCAACATTAGTAATCTTATTACGAATCAGGTATAATTCTGGTCATTTATGGAAAGCAGATATAAGGACACAAAAGGGAAAGACAAAAAAAAAAGTGAAGTTGTAGCCTGAATGATCAACCCTCAAAATAAAAAATACTCTTCATTGCACCAATTATCGATAAAAATAAGAACTGAATGACAGTTACCTGAAAAGTGTCCTTTCCGACAGAATCATAGACAACATCAACCCCCTTGCCTGATGTTATATCATTTACTCGCGCAACAAAATCCTCTTCCTTATAGATTATAACATGCTGACACCCATCTTCCTTGGCTTGGTCTGCCTTCTCTTTAGTGGACACAGTTCCAATGACTGTGGCGCCAAGGGCATAGGCCCATTGACACAACAAAGATCCGACTCCACCAGCTGCTGAGTGAATGAGGACTGTATGCGCAGGTTCAACCTGCATTGCAAGTGAATATCATTGCATCTTTTAAAAGCTACCTGGGGGTTGATACAGCTGCAAAAGATTCAATTTCTATCAACAAACATAACTTACCTTGAAACAACGGCACACTAAGAACTGAGCAGTCATGCCCTTAAGTAAGACTGACGCTGCAATTATGGAATCAACTGAAGGAGGAACTGGCACAACTTTGTCAGCAGGAAGGATCTGCTCTTCAGCATATGAGCCCATTGGATTACCAGCATAAGCCACGAGATCCCCTACTTTCCTACCAGTTAATCCAGGTCCCACAGCTATCACCTCTCCAACAGCTTCCATACCTGAAATGAGGGAACTATGTTTCAAACTTCTGAAGAACTTCACATGCAATTATCAATGAGAGAAATTGCAGTTCAGAGCCAAGTTCAAAGCTGATATCATAGCCTGAACCAGCAAAAGGGATACTAACACCAGCCATGTACACTGTCACTACAAAGGATAATTTGCCCAAGGTAGCCAATGATATGATTCCTGAATAGTTCCATAAAAAGGAGAACGTACAAAAAATTATAGTTCAGTAATTTATAAATTTGTAAGAGTTTAACAGCAAACTCCAGCATAATAGACAATGAATGTCTAGGGGGCCATACTTGTATATATCAAGAAGTAAGAGTGCAAACAATATTAGTTGAAAGTTCTTGACACAAACAATACTACTTAGGATATCTTGGATGAATTTTATCTGTTAGCCAAATAACAGTTCTTGTTTGGATCAGAGTATATGCAGAATATAGCAAGAAGACAACAGCCCATAAACCACACAAGCTAGCGAAACAGATCAACCCAACTAATGAGACAATAGATGGCCAATCTTCACAACAACTAAAATTGTTTCTGTTAACATGCAGCAGCAAGAGCCAAGCAGAAAATAACTGCTCCTCTTGCCAATTTGCATAAGCTGGTAAATTTACGGGAGTACTTATGACCATAAAATATCCAAAGATCATGCAAATCACGTCTCCATGCTCAAGAGAGTTGACATGAACTAGCCACAATATAGTAGATGATTCATTAATTTGATGATCATCTCTATTACGACTATTGCTAAATAAAAAAGATGGCACATAAGTAAGCGGCATAACTCTTTCAAAGATTCCAACTTCATTTGTCAGGAGGCTTTGTCAAAGAAGTTAGCCTATATATTCCCTGAATTCCAGTCCCTAGCAATCCAATAAAGCACTTTCAAGGAACTAATCCACAACTTCATTGAGAAGAAATAACACAGAAAGAGTAACCACCATGCCATAATCAAGAAGATTATTTATACATATTGTTAAATGACAGAGGCACATAAAAGAGAGACGTTTTTCGATTGCCGCACTCTAAGAAAAGAACCAAACCTGGAGTGAAAGGCATTGTGGCGGGCTTATAAACTCCTTTGCGGAAGTATATATCAATGAAATTAAGTCCAATGGCCTTGTTCTTCACACGTACCTCACCCTCCTTCGGCTCCCCTAGTTCAACATCCTCCCACTTGAGGACCTATCAACAAAAATGAATCTCAATACTAAAGGTAAGCGGCTAAGAAACAAATGGGAAGCGTAAACGTAGATAAATTCTAAAACCAGTTCCAAAGAAATCCTAGAGAGTGAACCGATACAAGCAAATCATGAGAATATATTTAATCAGGTTGGCCAGGTAAAATCAATAAACAACTCCTTTTAAATTCATAATCAGATTGGCCAGATTTGCTACAGAAAAAAATACGGGAGAATAAAATGCTTTCCAGGGATGTTCATTCGCACGGTACTCCAATCAAATAAACCTATCCCTGTATTTCCCACGAGTTCAGAATCTAAAACCCCAAATACCATCGATCAAAGGGGGAGAAATAGACCATTTAAACCACAAGCAATTTGATGAATACCAAATCAACGTTTTAAACAGAAATAAGATATAGAGAAGAAGAAAGAGACCTCAGGTCCACCATGCTCATAAACCCTAATAGCCTTCACCATCTTCGTCAGTGGCTCTGTTGCTTGTAATGCTTCTGTATTAAGTGCTTTAACGAGAGCTATTTTGCTTGTTAGTTTCAATGGAGGAATGGACTTAGGTGTGGAGATAGTAGTGTTAGGAGTGGAAATTTGAAGAGAAGTTGATGGCAGGTTATCGGTGGATTGGAGCGGAACCGGTCGGGATCGGTGAGAGCGCAGCGGTTGGAATCTCCGTCCGAGGGTACATATCATATTTGACGTGACTACTCACTTTTTTGTTAGTTTTTGAAGTTTGTAGAGATTACTAATGGAGTTTCATTACACGTGTCCATATTAAAGGCCGTGTCTTAATGTTTTCCAATAACGAGCCTCACATAGCTTTGTTAGATTTTAATAAAATCCATAATCAATTCATAATATAAGCTACTAATTACTATTATTGAAAAATATGCAATCGTAATTTTTTTTATCTATGGTTCGAAACGCATCTTACATATATTAAATTAAATTATTTTTAAACAAATATTTAATATTATTATACTTTAATTATATGATATAATACTGTTACTAAAAATTATAACATTAATATGACGTGTATATTATATTCGTATTAATTTAATTAAAAAAATTAAAATTTTAACTTATTTAAATTTAAAATTTTAAAAATAACTAATAAAAAAAAACATGTTTTAAAATACCTTGGGCAAATTTTATTCAATTTCAAATTTCTTACAAAAACTCCATGAAAGAAGCTCAAACACTTGCACCAATCATGTTAAAGGAGTTGGGGTTGAATTTTTGATGGAAAATAAGGCCTTCCAATGCATTTTCACACTAATGTACTAAACTACTTTCTCTAAATGTCATCTCGTAATTTGATATTTTATTCTCTTAGGTCGTAGTGATTCCTACCAAACACTTATTTTTCTATTTTATCACATCTTTAAAGAATTAAGATATAAATCATGACTCATAAAAGAGTTCACACGTCTTATTGAAATAATATGTTTTTAATATAGATTGTCTTTGAGATTACTTATTTCATATTATTTATTTTAGTAGTTTGTTTCAATTTTCTCTTTGCTTGAAGTTGAAAGTGATGTTATATATTATAACTTTTTTAATTATTCTAAATAAAAAATTATTCAAACCAAATTATTAAAAGTATAAGTCCAACTAATAATCAAATGCACGAGAAAGGTAACTTAGAAGACATATGTTAATAGAATACCTTATTTTTTTTTTCTTTTAATTTAGAGATGATGTTATATATTAGCATGTTAGAATAAAAATATTTTTTAAATAAGTAGATCTGTAAAACTAAACACACAATTGCATACTGAATTAATGAAAAATGTATGCGGAAGCGTACTTGAATCCTTTGCGGAAGAATTGTTCGTGTCTGATGGTAGAATCTCCCGAATCAATATGATGCTTCAAAAACTCATTTTCTCTGTAATGAAATTTTAAAAAAAGTAAAATGGCAATCTTGTAATTCGAAAACCATCCACATTTTATATCAACAAATTTTTGTAATTCTTATTTCGCCTATCATAAATTGAGAATATTATAAAAATAATATATGCACATTACAAGCTCATACTTATACTCAATACATTAAGGCTTAATATTGTTTAACCATATTTGATTACTTTTAAACGAACTAATTAAATTGATAGTGTAGCACTCGGAAAGGAGGAGAAGAAAAAAAAAAGCCACGTCAGCAGCCACGTCAGCAGGCCCGGTCAGCAGTCCCGGCCAACCAGGACCTGCCACGTGGCAATACCACGTCGTTCCAAAAAGGGCCACGTTGGCAATCCGCGTGGGCGCGATCGGACGACCCAGATCAAGCGGGCGATCGGACGGCCCAGATTTAATCAAAAACAGACGACCCAGATTAAATCAAAATGGACGGCTGAGATCAAAGGGCAAGGGGTTATAAATAGAACCCCCACACCAGACCACAAACCCTAGCCGCCTGCCGCTCGCCGGAGAAGACGAACCAGAAGCCGGCCGCCGCCACCCGCCGCCGCACCGGAGGAACTTCCGACCGCCGATCGAGGTAAATTTCGTACCCCCGACTCGTTTTTCCACGCTGATTCCTCCTGTGGCCAAATCGGAGCCAAAATCCCGGCCAAACGGCCGGAATACACGGCCGAAGCCCAGCGGCGCCGCCGCGCCCCTTCTCGGTTTTTGCCTCCGATGAGGCCCTTCCCGGCCTCCGTTTGATGCAATTTTTATATCACCGTGATCACCATTCTTTTCTCTACAGGTTGACCGGAGCCGAATCACCAAAACACGAACCTTGCCGGAGAGCCGCCGCACCCGAGAGCGCCGCCGCCGGTAAGCTCCGTTTTTCCGTGATTTTTTGGCCCCCCGATGGCCCTAGGGTTGTTTTCTCACAGGGACCGATGCGATTGTGGCCGAATTCGGCCGAAAACGGCCGAAAACAGCCAACCCGAGGTGACTCGCCGCCGCCAGCGGCGGCGCCGTCGCCGGAGCACGGCGGAGCCGCCGTGCCGGAGTTGCGATTTGGGCCGAAAGGGGCCCTAGGCCTAATTTGGGATTTTTTTGAAACACGTGCAGGTACCAGTAGTGCGTTTCAGTTTCTCGAGAAAAATTCAGATAAAATTAGGGATAGCCTGTAGGCGCACTGTGAATCCGTGTTCGGACCCCGAAACGAGTGAGGACCCCTCACCCTATTTCCTATCACGGTATTAAAGCTTAATAAATAATTAACGGTATTTTGAGACTTTATAGATGTATAATTGATTACGTTGCCAATGGAGCCCGAGTCTGATACAATGTGGTCTGTTATTGTTTGATCTAATTTTCAGTATTAAATGCAGTATGAGGTTTGATGTTTTCATTTTATAGTTTCGTATACATATTTTACTGTTTTATTGATTATTGGTTGAATGACTGAAATACCGATACTGTATGTTGTCTGTTTGGCATGAATTACTGTTTTGCTTATCTAAATGCGAATTGATGATGCTGATTGAGGGAAAAAAGAATGGAAGATTGTATAAATTGATAATTGTGTAATGGGGTCAGCCTGACTAGATATCCTGGGAGATGGTGGACGGACCGGGTCCGTAGGGGACCCTACCGGGATTGTGGTCTCTCATATCGGACGGAGTATGGAGATCTTATGTGTTTTGGCGTCCATACCGGACGGGGTATGGGGACGGCCCGTTTCACCCTCATACCGGACGGGGTATTGAGGTTTACAGTTTTGGCGCCCATACCGGATGGGGTATGGGGACGGCCCTGGAATCTGATTACAAGTATTAAGGGTAACGGGTAGCGGGAACCCTATGGATCCCCATGGATACTAGTAGGCTGGTGAATAAGGAAAAGTAATTGTGAAATGATTGAATTGCAAGGGCGTGACGAGTATTATGTTACACAGTTTATATGATTTCATGATTATGATAATGTTATTGCTTTCGTATATTGTTTTATGAATTTCACCGAGGTAAGTGAATGGTAAAAGGTTTTATTACTGATAAATAAGTTTATTGTAAATTATGCTCCATTGGTCTTTTTGTGTTTTCTACCCACCTTTATCTCCGTGACGGTGAGATATCGTGATGTCCTTACTGGGCTAGTGTAGCTCATTCCTTATTTAATCATTTCAGATCAGGAAGACATTGTTCCCGAGCCCGTCCGCAAGAAGACGACGAAGGGGACGCCTAAAGACTCCAAAGTCATATTCATGGTTTACTTTCGAATTTCTCTTTTAGTTAGTTTGATCTTTTATATTTTGAGCACGTTTTTGGTTTTAGTGTAAGGGATGTTAATCGAATTTTGACTTCGCTTCCGCATTTGATATTTTTAATATACATTCCATTTTAAATTTCCGGGGCCGTTACAGATAGTCTGATATGTAGGGAAACACTTGAATGAATCTACGAGGAGTGAAAACTAAGTAAAAATTCAGTCAGAATAAATATGATAAAATCTATACTAAAAAACAATTACATAAAGACACTAAAATTTTTAACGTGGAAAATATCTTCAATGTGAAGGATAAAAACTATGGGACCTCTCCTGATCTAAATAAAAAAGAGCTCCACTATAAAAATTAGTATTTACACCAACAACAAGCAACCATTATAATCCTCAAATAAACACTCAACAAAAATAAACCAAACAACAAGAAATAAATAAGGGAATAAAGAAATATCACCAAAATAACTACTCTTCATATGAAACGGATGCGTTCTGATTGTTCAAATTTTATTTCCACTGTTCAGATTAAAGAAAAATTTATCCTGAATATGCTCACCAAATTTCAGCCTCATCAGACCACAAATGAGCGTCTGATCATCGGAGAAAGTCAAATTGGTAGGTGTAGGAAAAAAAACGTAAACAGTAATTTCGAACTGAAAGTACCGAAAAACCAACTATTGAAAATCGATCTCCACCGTTCAGAATAAAGAATAATGAGTCTTCTAAATATATAATAAATTTCAGCCTGATTTGAGTAAAGATCAAGTCTGATCGTGGAAAAAAGCAAAACATGTTGGATGTAACTTTTCGAGCAAAAATTCCCTTTTTTTGTTCACTTAGTTTTGATGGTTGAAAACTTGTTTTTATACTATTCTTTAGTGTTAAAGTAATATACCCAAAAAAAAATTTAATAACCCTAATGGGCCAAAAATAAGTGGGCTCAAAAAGTATTTGGATTTTTTCACATAGGATGGGACCCAAAACCCAACAATTCTCCTCCTCCCGACTATGTGGAGGTGTTCGCCAAACCGGCAACCACTCGACATGCTTCAAATTTCACTCTTGGTAAAGCTTTTGTGCACATATCAGAACTGTTATCATCAGTGTGTATCTTCTCAAGTTTAAACTGCTTAGAATTCAAAACATTACGAATCCAATGATACCTCACATCAATATGTTTGGATCTACCATGAAAAGTATGATTCTTACTAAGATGAATTGCACTCTGACAATCATAAAATGAGACATATCTTTTTTGTATAAAGCCCAGCTCATTCAGAAACTTCTTCATCCAGAGCAATTCTTTACATGCTTCAGTTGCTACAATGAAATAAGCTTTTGTAATAGACAATGCAATGCATTTCTGCAACCTAAATTGCCATGCCACAGCTCCCCCTATAAAAGTAATCAGATACCCAGAAGTAGACTTTCTTGAATCTGTATCCCCTACCAAATCAGAATCTATAAAATCACTGAGAATAAGCTTCTTAATCCCGAAACACAATTTCAAACTAGTAGTACCACGAAGATATCTCAAAATCCACTTCACAACATTCAAATGCTCTTTTCCTGGATTAAATAAAAATCTATTAACAGTACCAACTACATAAGCTATATCTGGTCCGGTACAAATCATAGCATACATTAAGCTACCTGCTGCAGATGCATAAAGAATTTTCTACATGTCTTCTTTCTCTTGCTCACTAGAAGGAGACTGTTTGACACTGAATCTAAAAAATATAGCAAAAGGTGTACTCACTGGCTTAGCTCTGGCCATATTAAATCGTTGCAGTACCTTCTCAATGTAATTTTCTTGAGATAGGCACAACTTCTTATATTTTCTATTGCGAGTGATTTTCATGCCAAGAATGTGCTTTGTTGGCCATAAATCTTTTATTGCAAAAGACTTGCTCAACTCTTTCTTTAAGTTATCAATTATAGAAGAATTAAAATCTACAATGAGCATATCATCAACATATAGCAACATGATAACAAAATCACTATTTAAAAATCTCTGCATAAAAACACAATTAACAGAAGTAGTCTTCTCGTGGCCTTATTGAACTATAACTAACTCAAGCTGCTTATACCATTGTTTAGGTGCTTGTTTCAACCCATATAAACTCTTTCTCAATTTGCAGACATAATTTTCTTTTTCGTTCGTCACAAAACCTTCAGGTTGTTTCGTATAGATTTCCTCCTCTAAGTCACCATGAAGGAAGACTGTTTTAACATCCATTTCCTCAACCTCTAAATCAAGACTAGTAGTTAACCCCAAAATAACACGAACTGATGACATCTTGACCACTGGTGAGAAATCTCCTCAAAATCAACTCCTCTTTTCTGACTAAAGCCCTTAACAACTAATGTGGCTTTGTGTCGTGAAGATTTAGAATTCTCTTCTTGCTTCACTCTAAAGAGCCACCTATTTTTCAAGGCTTTTATATCTTTAGGAAGCTTCACCAATTCAAATGTGTAATTATCAGTTAAAGATTGCATTTCATCTTTCATAGCTGCAATCCATTCTACCTTTTACTCACTCTCAATTGCCTCTTCATAACATTCAAGTTCTTTTTCATCTGTCAAGAGTATATACTCATTAAGTGAACACCTAGCAGAATGTGTTTGATCTCTAGTAAATCTCCTAAGTGGAACTTCAAGTTCCTCAACATGTGCTTCTTGTTGAACATCAACTGCTTCATCTTTCAGGCAATTTTGCAGAGGAGATGGGAATGGAGTGAATGCTGATATGGCTTCGTGGACCAGCAACCTTGACCTTGGCACTGCAGATTCAAAGCTTATTGAAGCTTGAATCATAGATAATGATTGTAAGATTAACATTTAACAATATTGCTCCCTTAGGTTTTCATATGTGATTAAAAGAATTTTAATTATACACTATCGATGTCAATAAAATATAATAGATTGGGTATTTTTCATCGATTTAAATTTCTAGAATAATTATTTATAGTTAGAGAAAAAAGCCTAATGTTTTTATCTAATCAGTTTCTAATTTAATTATTTAATTTTAATATAAAATATGGTATTCATGCGTTTAGCATAGCAAGCATGTGCACGAAAAGATATTTTAACATATACATAATCGATTTAGTTATTCTTTATGAGCTTAAGTTTTTAAGGTAATTGATATAATTATTAAACTTGAGTAGAATTTACGATTCAATTAGCGAATTTTGACTGTGAATTGAATAACGGATAGGAAAATAAAAAGAAAATATTTTAGATACTTGATTTTAAGGTAAGAATTAAAAAAAAA
>NW_019014679.1:2452909-2469119 GCF_000150535.2 Carica papaya | reverse complement strand
TGCCACAACACCACAACAAAAAATCTGAGTATAACTTCACCACCAGTGCAAAGAACCTTTTTTTTTATATCCAATCCCAGTTTAGACGATGAAAATTTAAATATTTTTAGCAAATATCACTGTTTTAGAAGAATCAATGACATATAATGAAGCAAAACAATCGAAGGAATGGGTAGAAGCAATGAGAACAGAGATATCAATATTGAAAAATAATCAGACGTGGTCTTTGATAACTCTACCTCCTAAGAAATCTACCATTGTTTGCAGATGAGTTTATAAGTTAAAGTTGAAACTTGATGGAACAATAGAAAGGTACAAGACAAGATTTGTTGCAAAAGGATATCACCAAATAGAAGGGATAGATTATGTTGACAGTTTCTTACCAGTAGCTAAAGTGGTAACAGCCATAATCCTAATTGCTTTTGCAGTAACAAAACAATGGCTACTACACCAATTGAATGTAAATAATGTATTTCTTCATGGGTATTTGAACGAAGAAGTATATATGGAATCCCCTGAAGGATATGAAAAGGCAAAGAATGAGAAGTATGTAAACTTCAAAGGTTCCTTTACAGTCTAAAGCAAGCTTCCATATAATGGAACTCAGAACTTTTCCCATTTTCTGATTCAATATGGGTTCCAATAATCAAGTCATGATCATTGTCTCTTTATCTATCAAAAAGATCAACACTTTATGACCTTATTAGTCTATGTAGATGATTTGCTCATTACTGGAAATTCAAAGGAAGAGACTACAAGACTAAAAAGTGCATTGGATGACCAGTTTACAATCAAAGATATATGAGCTGTTAAGTACTTCCTAGGGCTGGAATTGATGTCAACCAAAGAAAATACATATTAGACATATTCAAAGATGTCAGCTTTCTAGGAACAAATCCAAAACTCATTCTATTCCCAAAAGGACAACAAATTCACTCCAAATATTCACCATTGCTAAATAACCCTCAACAATATAGGAGCATTGTGGGCAGATTGTTATAAATGAGATTCACTCGGCCAGATTTCGGATACTTAATTCAACAACTAAGTCAACATGTACAAGCTCCAAGACAAGTTCACTTGTAGATAGCACACCATGTTCTAAAATACCTAAAATAGAAAATATTTTTAGGGATATTTTTCCCAAAACAAAACAATTTTAAAATCACAGTTGTGATTCAGATTGGGGGACATGTTCGAAAACTAGAAAATCTCTCACTGGATATTGTGTATATCTAAAATCATCACCAATCTCATGGAAAGCAAAAAAATAAAATATTGTCAACAGAAGTTCATCTGAGGTAGAATACAGGTCAATGGTTATGACAGTATGTGAGTTGCAATATGTTATGTATATTCTTCAACACTTGAGGGTAGATTACTCTTTATCAATCAATTTCAAATGTGACAACAAGGCAGCAATGCATATAGTTGCAAACCTAGTATTCCATGAGAGAGTAAAATATTTAGACATTGGCTACCATGTAGTCATGACAAAGATCAACGAGGGGATTGTTGCACTAACTTATGTCAACTCAGCTACCCAAGTAGTGGATATATTCACTAAATCTCTTTCCTCTTCAACTTTTCAGAATCCACGTTCTTAGTTGGTTTTGACAGACGTTCACCAAAGTCCAACTTGAAGGAGAGATATTATGACAATTAGGTAGTTGACTTATGTTTAACTTCTGTTATTCTATTAAATAGTTAGTTAGTGCTTTTTTTATTATGTTAAATATAGTGTTGAATTTATTAAACTTGTTAAACTGTTTTGTACTAGTAAAAAGACATACGTATAAATAGCATATAGATGCAATCTTATTTAGTCGATTAATTCTCTTGTAAGTAAAGGAGGAGTTTTTATCCGTCCCTCAGAAGAAGAAATTTTTTTTCTCTACTTACACACTTCCGTTTCTTCCAAATTTCACCTGTGTTCAAAATCCTTGGTAAGAATATTGTTTGGTTTTCATTTCCAAATCATTTGTATGCATTTCTGAAAATAGTTGTGTACTTGTGAAAGTGTTAAAATATAAACAAAATAGTTTGCTAGAGAAACACACAAAGTAACATTTTAGAAAAGTATAATTTAATTATATTTTTACTATTGTTCTATTCATTGTTAAATAGCTCATATGATTTTGTGAATAGAATATAAATAAATTTATGCACCAAATGAAATTTATTAATTATATTAAAAATTAACAAAAATTACTATAATACTATTAATATTTTATTATGTATTTAGAAGTTAGTTAACTATAAATTAGTGACTGCTTATTTTTGGCAGTGGTAGTTTAATTTAAACAGTCATGAATTAGTGGCAACTTAAAATTATAATAATAAAATTATATTTCTAATTATCAATAGAAGAATTACAAAAATATTTAAACCAAATTGAATAGCAAGCTGATTCATAATTAAAATATCATTTTCATTCGAAACTTTATTTATTTATTTATATTTTATTCTCATTATATTTTTCAAAATTAAAATATAAGCTAAATTTATTACCATTTTGATTTAAATTTAACTCTAATTAAATCTGTATTGTACTCGTTATCAGTTAAATCAAATGGTTGTGAGGATAAATTACTATAAAAATAAACAAACATATTAATCTCAAAACCACAGTTAACCAAAAATCTTTAAAAAAGGTTTTAAGTATAAAAATAAATTTTTTTTTAATAAAAATTCTAGAATATTTGTATGAATAAATTTTTTTTCACTTTATATTTACACATGCAATTAGGTGATGTTAAAAAATAATTAATATTTATTTTTCGTATTTATGACGTTATTTTTATTTTTAACTATAAAAATAAATATTTTTCTGTAAAAATATTTAAAAAATTTAAAAATCATTTTCTTATTTACCAGCTACAAACCTACCGTTTCAACCCTATCATGGATGCGCGACCGAAATATTTAAAACGCGCCCGACGCGCGTGGGGTACAAATCCAAAACTGGTGTAACGTGACTACATCAAAACAAATGGCAAAGTCGTTATGTCCGTTAGAGGCTTAGAGCTCTCCGGAAGCAGCTTCACACGCTTCGTCAGCGTGTTCCTAGTTGAACTCTGACGTGGCTTAATATTATTGGAAAATTACTGTACCTAAATCACAGGCATGTCACGCTAAACACGAGAAGCAGCCGTAAAAGTTTCAACTCCCATTTTATACATTTATCAAAAATAAAATAAGAAAAGAATCCGACTTCTTAATAAATTCATATGAAAAGAACAGGACTCCCAGTTCTCTCTCTCTCTCTCTCTCGATTGAAGTCGACAGCTAAAGTTCGTCTCTCACAAGGTCTTCTCATCATTTCAGCTTATTTCTTCAATTGCATACCAAAAGAAGGTAAAGCTCTCTTGCTCTTTCTATCTCATGAAATTTAGGGCTGCGTAAGGATTGCTTTGATTTGTTATGCGCAGGCGTAATTATTTGTTCGTGTGTTGATTCTGATCCATTATACATATATATATATATATATTCTTTTTAGTATCTTCATAAGATTTTCTTAGTGCTATCGGTGTTCCTTCAGCGCGTTTTTATTGGGTTGCGCAGAAAACATATGCAACGAATTAAAGGAAACCTTTTCCGCTTTTAGCTATCATGTCATGTTACTGATCGTGGTCTTCTAATTTCTTGCTCTTTGGTTGGATTTTTTTCTATACAAATAGATAAGTTCTGGAATTTGAATTCTCGTAATTTTTCTTGTTTATCCTATTTCTTTTTATAGATATACTATTATTAGAAACTTGAACTTTGCATTTTTTGGGGTCCCTTGTTAGTTATGTGCACTTCGGTTGTGTTTGAAAGTGATTTTATCTGAATTTAGAAAAACTGAATTATGGGACTGGTAGGTGATAGCTTTAGGCCTTTGTTTGCTTTCTGAGAAATTAAAGTTGAGCAGAAAAGAATTTGAATGATTACGTGTGACCATCAAGTACCTAATACAAAATATTGCACGTTTTTATTGTTTATTTTTCGTATCTATTTATCTTTTGCTTTTTAGTTTTACCATTTGGGTTATTGTCAAAGTTGTTTTCAGCTCTAGTCTTCTGATTTGTGATTATGTGAGAGGTTGCATAAAGGTATACACTAGTTAGTGTTTGTATTGGGAAAAATGAATTGGCCATTCATGGAAAAAAAACTAAAGAAAATGAACCCAATCACCCAAATCTTATATATGTAAGGCACTTACGGCTGGTTTGATTCAGGTTCCATTTAATTCTTACCTTATTCCTACACTTACTTATACCACTGATCTTAATATGTAGCCTTGCATCATAATTCTCATTTTTGGTTCACCTTCACTTTTTTCTTGAATTCTTGGTATTGAGTTTCTAATTTCTACTTCAAGAAAAAGGTAAGAATTTACCCTCTCCAAGAGATTCAATTGGGAGTATATGTAACATAAAACTGTGATGTAGTTTTATCTATTAAGATTAGTTTAGTAGTTAAAGATAGGGCTTAAGCTAACCTGCCTTTAAAGTGTGTAATCTGTTTCAATTGAGGGAGGGATAGCTGTTGATTCTTATTTCGGGAGGATGCTGGGAGGATCTCTCTTAATCGTTTCTTCGCTTTTATAGGCTCTCCTCGTGTCTTATAAGAATCCTATCATCTCAGTTTTTCTACCCTTCAACGATTTTTTTAGAGGAACTTGGCCTCTAGAATCTTTGAGTTTATTTTCTTGTAAATCCTCTTTCACCCGCTTGATTCGAAAGCCTGCTACTACTAACTGGATTTCTGCTATTAATCTGGTTTCTACTAATCCTTTTTGAAAAGTGAAAGTTCCTATATAGGTCAAGGTATTTGGACCTTGGTACTTAATAGGATTGACTATTTTGAATTGCTTCATAGGCAAAAAGTTTATTGTACTTGATAATTGCATGTTTTGCTATAGGGCTTCAGCCTTCAGAGACTAAGAATCATGTGTTTTTTGCATTCTGAGGTGGCTTTAATGCTTTGTAATAACTGTTTGCCCTCTTTGGGAAGTGTCGGATCTGCTCACCCAATCTTGAGGCACTTTTTATTCCCTGGTTATTTGAGGGCTATTTCAGAGATAAAGATCATAAATGTTGTGGAGAGGGTTGTTCGATTATGGCTAGAATGTTATGCTAGAATTTTTTTAATCAGCCTGTTAGCATACTCATATTATTTTTGATAGAATGCTATATATGGTCTCTTTATGGGCTAAGGCACATGGGTTTATTTGGGGATTGCCTTTATCTATTCTGCAAAGAAACTGGGAGGCCATATAAGCAACCTCTTCTGCTGTTCTTTTCTTTCTTGATTTTGTTTATTTTCTTGAGAATATGTCCTTTTCCTGTCTTTTGGAATCTCTTTCCTTCTCAATATTATATTCTTTTTCTGTAAAAAATATTGAAATATTTACACTTATAGCCTACTTGCCTTTAATTGATGAGAAGTGCCTGGTTGATCATATTTTAACATAAGAATAATCAGTGATATATCTAATTCGTATCTATCTTGAACAGGTTTAATTTAACTTTCACTTTTGCCTTCATTGTCGGACCAATGCCTTCTGCCACCTATCCTCAGTGGCAGGAGAAGGCTAGTGGTTTCTTTTCTTCCTCTGGTATAATGAGTTCACTGCAGATTTTTTCAATTACCCTCTTCTTTTTGTTTCTTTTTCCTTCACTTTGTGCATGGTGCATGACTGATTAATGTATCAATAAAGGGGTGAAACTTAAAGAAGCAGGACAAACAGCTGGAACATTTGTTGGAGAAGTTGCGAAAGATGCAAAAGGTAATGTTGCTGATGTGGCTGAACGAGTTGGGTCAATATTCAAAAGTCGATGGGCACTTCTTCAGCAGCCATCAACAAGGCATGCTGTACAGGAACGTCTCATATCTGCTGCTGCTACAACTGCCACATTGATGAGGAAAGGCCTTTCTGAGACAAAGGACAAGGTTGCTGTTGGGAAGATAAAAGTAGAAGAGGTATATAACCTGAAAAGTTTTTCTCAAACGTCTTTGAGTGTTGTATTTCTCATTTTGTATATTTGAATGTAAAAATTGAATTTCTGGAGAGAGTTTGTGACAGTTATCAGCTACTGTCAATGATTTGAACAGATCTCTGAGGTGATTGTAAAGTTATCTAAGGTATCTGATTAATTTTTACCTGTTTAGTTGTGTTTCTAGCTTAAAGTGCTGGTTGGCACTCCATCAAGACCCAAGATACAGTTGGTATCTGTAAGAAGAAGCTACTTTTATATCAAAACGTTTTGAAAATAATGAGAGACAGATATTAATTCTTTTTTTCTCAAGAAATATTTTTTATTATTTGAATCTCTGACTAAGATATGATTCTGTTCTGCTGTATTATATTACCTTTTATTTTGTAAGAGAGGACCTAATTACCTTATTTCATGAGAGGATAGCACTTTAGTTTCTTATGAAAAGCATACAGGTTGTGCGATTAAAAGTGATGTTGAAGATATATGCTTTCTAGTAGTTGATGATTTTTCATACTTTCCTTACATCTTTTAATAGAATGCTTCTCTGAAAGCTATAATTTCTCAAGAAACATGGAATTATACAGCAAGGACATTTGATACTTGATATTCTGTTATTGGCAATGGTCACCTGAGTTCAGATCAATTTCTTTCACTCTTAGATTACCCTTGTAGATGAATTTAGAAAAACTGACACCTCTGGGTTGCTGAATACCTTTCAGGTGGCAAAAAAGACATCACAGAAAAGTAAGAATATCTTGACTGATATTGAGCGCTGGCAGAAGGTTTGCATTTCTGCGAATGCTACTCAAGTGTACTTTAATAAAATACTTTCTTTAACACAGTTACAATTTTCTAAACATCCTTTTCCATTTTTGAAAACTAATGCAGGGAGTTGCCAGCACTGATGGTAAGTTTCTTGGACTTTAACCATCCATCTAACTAGACAGAAACTGATTATGAGGAAGGTCCTGTTTCTGCTCCTGCTCCTCAAAAAGAGACCCCCTTCTGTATTTTTACATATTTTCCAAATGGTTTGACTTTAGCGGTAACTTAATTATACTTTAAGCTGCAATTTCCTAGTCAATACACCAAGCAGTAAAGTTTGCTTAGCAGGCATAGTTAGCTGCACTAAATTTTTCCTTTCCATTTTTTTTGTGACTTTGGTTTCTGATATTAGTATCACATGATCTTGTGAAACTCTTGCAATTGAAACTTATATCGTGAAATGTGTTGGCTCCTATAGTTTCTTATGTTATTTAACACCAATTTTTTGCTTGTAATCTATGAGCTTAACATATTTTCCTTCTTTTCATATATGATATTAGTATCACCTGATCTTGTGAAACTCTTGCAATTGCAACTTATATCCTGAATTGCGTTGGTTTCTATAGTTTCTTACATTATTTAGCCCCAATGTTTTGCTTGTAATCTATGATCTTAACATGTTTTCCTTGTTTACATCTGCTGCTTTGGTTTGATATATGATATCGTGTTGCTTTTTCCTTGATGTTAGGGAAGAAGCATTACTTCATGGTTTTTGACCCATCTTTTATATCAAGGTGCAGAGTGAATCATTCTACTAAATACAATCGAAATTACAGCAAATTATCATTTGGCTTGCTCTGAGGAAGAGCAGTATTAGATGATTAGCTCTTTCATTTGCATCAGCTGTTTGAATTTCAAATCAAATTAATTTTACCAAAATTTTCTTTCATTGATCATCAACTAGTTTGGATTGATTTATATTTATGCTACATGCATGAGCAGTGTTTACTTTGGCTTTAAGGTTTGATGTTTTAACTTGTTGATGTCCAAAGAGTAGTGTGGTTTCAGCTCATTTCCCCTTAGTGTCAGACTCAAGCCATAAGATCTTGATCTCTTTAAAAATTTGTTAGCAAAGAGATATAACTTTCTAGTACCTTTGACCAGAGTGTTGTGCTGCTGCATGCTTGGTCAGAATGTTAGAAATAGTTTTTTCAGCTGGGAATTCAGAGAATTGAGCATATGTTAAATTTTTATGTTAGATTGGAATGTCTAATCACGAGCTTTTCAATTATCCTCAGTATTTGGGGTTCCAGTTGAGGTTACTGTCCAGCGACAAGAATCAAGCAGGCCTGTTCCTCATATTTTGATCAGATGTGCAGATTATCTCATTTTATCAGGTGAGAACTAGATGAAGTGAACACTACTGTTTGGATATACTATCCAAGAAGAATAATTTTTCCTTTTATGAATTTGATTTTCAGGATTAAATTCACAGTACCTGTTTAAAGCTGAAGGAGATAAACGAGTCATTGAGCAATTGGTTTCTGCGTATAATGAAGGTATCTCATCCTTCTTAGTTTTAGGATTGACTTTCGCCTGTATGTGATGAAATTGTAATTTTTATTGCAGATGCAAGTGCGTCATTGCCTGAGGGTTTAAATCCAGTTGACGTGGCAGCTTTAGCCAAATATTACCTTGCAAGCCTCCCTGAACCACTAACAACATTTGAACTTTATAATGAGATACGGGATTCTCGTTCTAGTGTGCATGCAATGAGAAACACGCTTAAGAAGCTGCCAACTGTAAACTACATGACATTGGAGTTTATAACTGCACTGTTGCTTCGTGTTAGCCAGAAGTCGCTTCTTAACAAGGTAAGATATTTTTTCCTAAATGTCCTTTCCTCACCATCTGAGCACCTCTCTCCCCCTTTCCCCCTCTCTCCTCCAACCCCCAAATTCCACACATCCACTACATATGGATTTGGACGTTGCCTAAATGCTTGAGGCCTGGTTGTTGCATATATCTTCTTGTCAGTTTTTAATCTTATGTCTTTTTCTTTTTTTTTTTTCCAGTCTATATTTTCTTCTGTTACTACATGGGCCTTGCATGGCTTGTGTGACCATAGCTTTTCTATGACAGTCACCTTGTTATCATCCATAACCTGTTTTAACTTGGTAAATAAATGCACAGGTTAAATTGCCGTTTACTTTTTCTTGCATGATGGATTTGCTGCTTCTTTCTTAAGATATTCATATGCTCTGTTTTGAAAATGTTTTAATGTAGGAGCATGTGGAAGAATTCTTGTTTGATTGATCATGTTTTATCCTCGTTTCTAATGTGCCACGGATAACTTGGCTCTTCAAGTTCTGTGGAGGATTTAGAGGAGTCTCTTTTGTCTCAGTTGTCTTGCCATGTATTGAGAGACCCTACTGATTTAGTACAGACGAGTACCTGAAAAACATTTTTATGTTGTTTTTTCCTTTCTGCAGATGGATGCTCACAGTCTTGCTATGGAAATAGGCCCTGTGATTATGTGGCGGGATGGACAGAAGCCAGAATCATACAGGCAATATTGGAGACATTCATCCAAAAGTCCTAAGAAAAGCATGGATATGACACCTGTTTCTCCATGGGACATGCTTGCTGGTGAGTTATCCTTTAAACATGTACTTAGATTCTTGTCCGTTGCACTGATATAATTTTTATAATTGTATAAAAGATAATATAGATATAATATTTGTGTTAACAAAATTATATAAAAATAAAGAAATTTTTAATAAAAATATAAAAAATTATCAGATCTTAATTATCTGCAAAATAAATGAAATATAAGAAAAAAATATATAACTAAAAGATTATATAATGTATAATTTTAGAGTTTGTAATTAACTAAAAAAAAACAACTTAAAAATATAATTATAGTCAAAAAAATTTTTATATAAAATATTTAAATAGATAATCATTATTTATATTATCAAATTAATCTTATTTTAATACATTTAGAATTATTTTTATATTATAAAAATAAACAGATAATTATTATGTATATTATTATATTAAATGTTAATTATTGCAAAAAAAAATCTCCTCTTATGTCTGCAGAAGAAGGCGAAGATATGGATGCTTCCTCAGCCATTCCCTTGGATGATGACATACCCATTGATTTTGGAGCAATAGAGGTAGTTCAGTGTCTTATAGAGCATCACAATGCAATATTTACGGATGCAAACGAGACCATATGGAGATGAAGCTGATCAAAGTCACATCGAATTTAGAGGTGGACAGTATGGGCAACTGCTTCACAAAGAGTTCTAAATTTACTTAAAGATGGCCAGTGACCAATTTACCATTTACAGAATGCTTTCTTAACCAAAACTTGGCGAGTGAATGGATGTGGTTGTGTAAATTTTAGTGACTAGGGAGTTGTATAAATCAATATCTCTATTTGATAAGATGTTGATTTTTTGTCTTAAATTGTCTGCTTTGGGAAAAAGGTATTCTGCTTGGTGCAACAAGATTTATGTAGTCTTGGACGCTTGTTCTGCATTTTCCCGAGCAATTTTCTTTTTTGGGGTCATTTCTTCATTCATCTTTCTTTGATCAGTAGCATCCTGTTTGTTAGGGTGCAAAGACAAGAAAAACTGGATTTAACTGTTAAAGTCACTAACTTGCGGACTATTATAATTAAAGGAAATGATACATTAGAGTCGACCAAATTTGAAAAACAGGCTGATGTCAGAGTAATTTGACAAATAGATTAGGCAATTTTAATGGTCAACCAAATTATGGGTTGTGATCCCAAGTTTTCGGCATGTGGGAAAATAAAAGCAAGTAGAAACAAAATTACTTTCCACTTGTCTGTGTCTGGATCTGTTTGCCTTGGAGCAGGAAGGGAAGAAGACCCAGATCAGAGAGGAGAGGACATCAATGGATGATGAGATTGAGACGAGGCGTTTAAATAATTGGGTGTCCGAACCTCATGAAAAGCTCCGAGAGGGAATCGCTTCGCTTCTTTCTCGGTGGATTGGTCTTCAAATGGCTGTCGAGAACCAGTGGGGCGGCCAAGACTCCGTCCACAAGTCCCACCAGCTTGGTGCCGATATCTTTTGTTGGATCTCACAGTCTAAAGGTTCTTCTTAAATATCACTCCGTCCCTTTTATGTTTCTTGATACATTCTTCACATAAATATATGCTGGTAATTTGCAGGACGACTTCATTTAGAAGATATTGAGAATTTGCTCCATGAAACCATGCTGTTTTCTTTCAACACAGAGATTGAGGATGGCAGCATTGAGGAGGTATTTATCTTGTTATCCATTTTGATCGGGTGTTGTGTTTGTGTTTGATCTAATTAAGCATTTTATAACTAAACAGGTTGCCGAACAATTGATGATTATGCATGAAGAATACATGCATGCAACTTATTAGACTATATACAAATCATGCATGCATCACCGAAACTCATGTCATGTCTCGCTCAGAGTGCTTCCTTTTGATGCACCAGCCAAAGGTAAACTTAGACAGTTAATGCCATTGCCTTGAAAATGCTTTCTATATATATATATATATATATATATGTTCGTCCATTGTGTAAAATATATATTAATTGTAAAAAAAAAAAAAAAAAAAAAAAACCAAGTATTTAAACTTGTGTGGAGTATTTAAGAAATTTATTAAGCATTTTTATTTATATATATTTTTTCAGGTAGTTTCCAAGAAGATTAAAAATGGTTTGATGCTTATATATGAATTTTAAGGCAAATTGTCAACCATTATGTCACAAAGTGTTTTAAAATGTATATAAAGGCCCAAAAATTGCATCCTTAAATATTTGTTAGACCGCAGCTTCTATCTTTTTTTAAAAAATACATAATATAGCTCAAACTTATAATATTTTATAAATTTATAATATTTGTTGGTACATTGTTATTATATAGATAGAGAACTAATGATAACTTAATTAATTTAACCATCATCATATTTATTAAAGTAACCAAAATTATTTAATTAAAAATACTCTGCTGAAATTAAAATTAGTTAATTACATATAAATAATACTAAAACTGATATGCTGTTTCAATTATATTAAATATTCTACAGAAATTGAAGTCCATTAATTGTAAATTATATTAAAACTAAAATTTACCAACTAAAAATTTGCTATCTAAATAAAAAAATTGGGTGATTAAAAGTTACAGTGAAAGAGGATGTCGAACACGTAGTGTTGGGCGTGTGGCGCACGCTGTCGAAGAAGAAGAAGAATAAGAAGAAGAAGAAGAAAAAGAAAAAAAAAGAAAAAGAAAAAGAAAAGAAAAAGAGGAAGGAAGCACGGCGTGCGGTGTGTGTGACTGGAAAGGCAAAATCGTGTGTGGTGCTAAGCTCGCGGCGCGTGATGTTGGACGTGCGATGCGTGACATGCAGTGCTGGTGGCGCGGCGCACGGTGCTGGGTGTTCAGTGTGCGGCGCGCAGCGTTGGGTGCACGCACACGGTGCTGGGTGCATAACATGGGATGCGCGGTGCTTGGCGCGCGACGCATGTTGCTGAGGAAGAAGAAGCAAAGCACGTGTTGGGTGGAGTTGATCCACATGAAGCAGACGACGCAGCGTTCTAGATCTGTTCAAAGATTCGTGCGAGGCCAAAAATCAGGGAACCATTGAGAGAGACCGAAACCGCACTCTTTCGAATAGAAAGTCCGAATTCAACACCGATTTTGATAAATTTTCTTTCACGTTACATTCGGTTATTACTTTAAATTAAATACTTAATCATATGTATAAAAATTTTAGGAAAATTGGGAATATGAAACTGAAAAGGGAGCCGACTGTATGGAACCAAAGTCGTGCAAAAGCTTTGCAATTTCTTCTTTCGTTGAAGATTCTGGTAAGAATTAAATTAGTTTTCATTAAGGGATTTCATGTTTTCATAAAATGATTTATTGATTTTAAAATGATTAATTTAAAAACTTTGATGCATGATTTAAGTGTTGTCTTGAAAAGTATTTTGCAAAGTTTCATATGTATGTGAGTGAGTGTGTATTGAGCGTCGGTATTGTATAGGGTATATGTATAATGATATAGATACAAACATGTCTGTGCGTGAATGAATAGGTAAAGATGTAGTATACATAGGTTGTTGTTTGTTTAAAGTATAGGATTTCATGTATAAAAAGTAAATGGATTCTAGGGCATATTTACATATGTAGCTATATATATATGAATATGTAATATATTGATACATATGAAACTATACGAAAATATAAATAGATATATATATATGTATGTTCATATGAGCGTAAATAGTCCTACGCATTGAATCTGTATATGTACAGGTATAAAATAATATAGGTAGTTACGTAGGTGTAAAAACTGCTTATATACATATTTGAAGTGGGAATATAGATGTATGTATTTTGTATAAGTGGTATGTTAAATCATAATTAGATTAAATATGTATATTGTAAGAAAGTATATACATGTAGATAAATAGAATAGGTTTATGGTTAAATATAATGGTAACAAGATAAATTTAAGTAAGCAATGTGTGTAGATATGGTCTGCGATTGCTTATTGCTTACGTAATACGTTGGGTGTATGTTTAATACGATGTAAACTGTATATGTTGTGTAATATTCGGACCCAGAATTTGGCGCAGAATAATTTTTCTTATTTACAAAATATATAAATAACTAAAAAAATTTATTTTAATTTAAATTTTATTAAATTTCTGAGAAAAAATGAATTAAGGACAAAATTGAAAGCAATTTTGGAGAAAATGGGTGAAATTAAGAATAAAAGAGGTGTTTTTGAAAGAAAAATTAAAAATATGAGTAAAATCACAAAAAAGAGAAGTTTGGTCACGTAAGACAGCTCAGTCAGCAGCTACGACAAACTAGAGCACACCGCATAGCA
Organism: Carica papaya; assembly: GCF_000150535.2. The sequence continues at coordinate 2,455,457 of NW_019014679.1, read as the reverse complement.
ACACACTTACAACGGCATCACACGGGAGGTCACGTGGGCGATTCGCGTGCCTGGCGATCCGACGATCCAGATCACATCCCGTGTGCACGAACAGCCTAAATGCATTTTCTCTTCAGGTGCAATCGGACATTTGAGGTTAATCGCGATGGACGGTCCAGATTCGTCCACGCGATCAGCCTAAACGAAAAATTATCAAACGGTCCTCCTCGCTTCACGTTGACTCAAATAAGTGGCCTGGATCGAATAGAGAAGAGTATTTAAACTCTTATTCACAAAAAATCAAAACCCTAGCTGACAGAGGAGTGATCGGAGAAGAAGAAGAATGGCGGCTGGGGAAAGGACCAGACATCAGAGAAGGAGGCTAACCACCGTCGCCACCACACCAGAGCCACTGTCGACACCAAAACAGGTATTATTTTCCCCTTCTCGCTCGAAATTCAATCCTGAGTCTCTTTATACCTATATTAGAGCTAAAAGATCAACGGATGAGCCAAAAAATACGAGCAAAGCTCGATCGAGCTGTTGCGGTCAAAACCCGAAACCTTCTCTAATGACTCCCTTTCTGTTTTTATTTCATGTGCTTTTTTGATCATCGTGTTCACTATCTTTTTATAAAACAGATTAGCCGAAGAGGAACCCCAACTGCGAAGGAGAACCAGTGGAGTTGTTGCACCCGGAGACCCCTCCCTCCTAGTACGTTTCAGTCTTTTGCCTTTTTCGACCAATTGAGGCTTCCTGACCCATTGTTTTGCAGGTTTACGCGTAAAACTGACCAAAACTGGCCTAACATGGTCGAAAACGGCAAGACCGAGGCGAACTGCCTCCATGGGTGGCGGAGTCAGCGCCACAGCATAGCGGTGCCGGCATGCCGAAACCCCAAAATTTGCTAGAAAGGTTTTAAAACGCATATTTTAGCCTTTTGGGCTATTTTTGGATACTTGACCGATGTTTTGACTTCCACAAAAAAAAATTCAAGAAACTCGAAAACCGATAGGAGGCGCAGTAAATAGTATGGTATTTCGAACACTGATTCGGGGTAAGAATCCCTCTCACTTTTTTCTGTTACGATAAATTGAAGTTTAATAATTAATAATGTTGTATTTCGTAAAAATTAGAAAAGTCTAAAATTAATTACAGGTCACTAGTGGAGGCGGAATCAGTCAGTGCATATTTGCCCTAGTTACTGTTTATTTTTTCCTATACTGCCTAAAGTGTTTATTATTATATTCTGTGCGTTAAATTGTCAGTTTTAATTGTCTTCTCAGTTATTTAATTTACCTAACTGCATAGCCTTATTTATTAGTTCGTTTTGCAATAGATGTTCCAATTATGACCTTTTGATTTATGTACCATCTCTTTGCATGACTTACTGTTGATTTGTAAATATGAAATATTGATATATAATTTGGCGATTGATTAATGGTGTGAATTGGTATATGAGAGGTTTTCTGGGTACTCTAGGAAATGGTGGACGGACCCGGTACATAGGAAAAACTCTACCATAGGCATTTTCTCAGTTGGATGAGACTGAGAAGTCTCATACCAGAAGGGTTTGAGAAATATAGTTCACACTCATACCAGAAGAGATATCGAGCCGATAGTATATTTGATGTCCATTACTGAACGAGGTATGAGAACGACCAGTTAAATGATAAATTGGTTATTGGGTTCACGCGCAGGAGGACATCCCTATGGATCCCCAAAAGTACTGGTAAACAGGTAAAAAAATAAATTGCTATTCTTGCTCACTGGATATGAAATCACAATGTTATTTGAGTTATTGTCCTTATAGGTCAATTTTGAAAATCCATAATGGTAAATATGAAACTTGCATGGTTTTATATTAAATGAATTTACCTAAACTAATGGCTTCATTAGCTATTTTATAATTTTTACTAACCTTAGATTTTTCGTATCAGTTATTAGTGTGATATTCTTAATAGGGTAGTGTAGTTCATTCCCTTAATTAACTATTTCATTTCAAGAAAACAAAGATCCAGATTTTGAACAGTAGGAGGGTTGCGAGTAAATATTACCTCTCGAACCCCATCAAAGTTATCAGTGGAGGTTAACTCTATAGGATTTCAGTTTTATTTTTATTTCTATTATTTAAAATTTTTTTAAAGAACATTTCCATAACCCTATTGGACATCTTAATTTACTGTGTAAGGAATGTAAAATCTAATTATTATTTGTTTCCATTATTTTAATATATATTCCTTCCCTTAAGGTTTCAGACCTTTATATGTTGGACATATATGTATGCATATGATTGTTTACCCAAATAATTTTATGTGAGTAGTTTGTAGTTATGTATACTCGTTATGGGTGGAATGAGTGCGCATCTCAGTTGTGTAAATAGGTGTGTGAGAGTGATGAGATTGGTTGTTGGCTGTGTGAGTGAGAATATAAATTGATACCATTCCTAAATGTGAATTTTCCTTCAAAAATATAAATATAATATTTGGGTAGAAAAAGAATAAAATATCAAGAATGTTTGGGTTTTTAAATTGGGCTATGAAATAGAAACAATCTTTGAAGAAGAAAA
>NW_019014679.1:2406462-2439042 GCF_000150535.2 Carica papaya | reverse complement strand
GGAACTTCAACATTTTTTTAACAGTATTTTATTTGGTTCTGCATTAATTTAGCATCCCAAATTGCTTGAAAATTGAAAGAAAATCTTAAATCATTGTAGGAATTGCTTGAAATCATGTGAAAGGGTTGTTATTGAAATATATAGGTTCCATTTAATAATGAAATGTTGTTTTTGTGCTTTCTAGAAAATTATTTTATTTAGGTTCTGATTATTCTACAAATATGCAACTCGTACATACTTTCATGAATAAATACATGCACAGATACACCTAAATTTAGAAAATAATGATTAGAAAATATTTTCATGTACCAAATGGAGCTTTAGTGTCCATGAAGAGTGAGGGGACACATAGAAAACTTGAGATCACAAGATGCTGGTTAACAGCAACACTGAAGCTGTTATACAGCATGTTTCCTAGTATAGATGCCACAATATCTAAATTAGAATATCATTCTGTAAAAAGAGGGAATTCTGATGAGGCTTGGACTAACAGTTTGACCTGGTAGTTTTAATAAGCAAGTAAACTTCACTGGTTTGACTATCTCAAAAAAAAAAAAAAAACTTCACTGGTTTGACAGCAAGCAAAAATTAGAAATAAAAAACTATTTTTTGAGAAAGCTATTAAAATCTATTGAACAGATCAGTTTTTGTCCAGTGCTTTTTAACACAAACAATTATGGAAGATAGTTTTGGTACATTTGAAGACTTATCATGCTCCTTTGCTTTTATTTTTCTTTAGATTGGTGTATATGGTTAATTTAGCTTGGAGAATCTTGAAAGACATTCCATGGTACTGTTGGTTGGTGACAGTACTACTGTTAGGAATCATATTTATAGGATATTATCTATGTGTTTGTGGCTTAATGCTGATTTTGACTACACATTTATGATGAAGCATTTTCATGAAGTCTCCTGAATAAAACTATCCTGCACATAGTGGTCATTTGGGTCCTTTGGAGTGTGAACATAAACTGTAGGAAATAATGCCAGTGTGAGTGCAGTATTCATGTATTTTGGTTTTCTAAGATGTACGAAGAAGGACAAGCTTTTGGACCATGTTAGCTATTTAAAAATAACTCATCCAAGATACATGGAAAATGACTAGCTTATCCTTCCTAGCAGTCTAAATGATAAAACTAAAACTTCGTAAATTCTGTTTCTAACATCAAGTCTTATTTAGCTATACAATTTCAGAAAATTGATTCTGTTTCTTTGGGGCTCCACAACTAAGATATTGAAGTTGTTTGTTGAGTCCTTTGTTTTCTTTTTTAAAGAATTTCATATCTGTTCGTGGTTCTCTTGTACATCAATTTATTAGGCTATATTTGAAACGAGTCTACAATTTAGTGAAATTCATTTTAATTGGCACTTGGTTCATGTAGAAGAGGGTGTAAATTTTTTAGAAGATAAAAGATTTCACATGGAATTAAAACAATACATTCAAAGTCTTACATTGTTCTAATTTCATATAGAATTCAATAGGAGGTCAATTTTATTATTTTAAGGAATATTTTCATCATCTTCTAATTGAAATAAGTGAGAATTTGCAAATTAATTCCAAAAAAATTCATATTTGTTTTAAACATAGTTTCGATCCAATAGTGACATTTCTTTTTCATTATTGATGTGGCCAAAATAAAAGTTATTACTCATATTTGATGCTGATGATCTGTAAAACCAATTGCTGGCTCATTCTGCTTATTCATTTGGGTTTTGGCATTTATGTCTAGTATTTTAATATCTCATTTGCAGCACAACTGGAGCCCGAGACCCTATAACATCCGCGTTGCACATTGTCCTCGGCAAAAGGGTGTGCCTTGATGTAGCTCAGGTTGTGAGATGGAAAACAAAATCAACTTCAAAAGTTGAACCTTTTGTACGCTATGCAGCTTCTTTTGCTGGGTAATTTTTCTTTACTGCTGATCTGATGCCTCTATACGTATTATGTATTCCTAAGCCTTCACAAACATATTCTTACCAGACATATGTGCATTTTATCTATTGTTTATTTGGTGCATTCTCATGTGATTATGCACATGCACTGATTAATTTTAAACCGAGTTCTTGTAGATGGGGGTTTCTTGATTATGATTGCAATATCAACCAAGATATGCTTCAAATTCCTTGACAAATGCAAGCATTACCAAACAGGGCTGAGGCTTGTTTAATCATTAGCCATCTGCGTCATAACGGCTTTCAGTTTTGCTATTTTTATGTCTATAGTAGAGGCTATAGCTTGGGTACTCCTGTCTGTATTTTCCTTCACATGGGGAGAGAGGAATAGTAGGACCTGTTAAGGGGAAATGATCCTCTTCAACATTTCAGACAATTAGTTTCAAACCCTTTGCTTCATCTTTTTTTTTTACTTTTCTCTCTCCTTCTAAATAATACTTTCAGTACCCTCTTGCCATCCTGTTAACACATTCATTTTCCTATCAAGAAAGGAAAATTTGCTTATCTATAGACAACAGATAATTTTAGGACAACCCTATTGTTGCAAATTTGTTTCACATACATAATTTTAAGATAATGTTGGTCTCCCTTTGCTTGATTGTTAATTTTTAATCACCTAATCCTCCTGTCAAAAACCAAGCCTGATGAACTAAAATGCTTTTTATGGATGAATTTTTTTTTTCTGAATTCATCTTCTTAAAATTGCCAGTTATGGATTCTATGGAGACGTCATTACAGAAAGTGAAAAACTTCGCTGGATGGGTCCCAAGCGATATGATATTGCTGGAACAAAAGTTTTCTTGACTCACAGGTATATTTTAAATGGGCTTGATAGCGAGGAATCAACGTTTTATTAATCAGTTCCCAAATCTAAAAATCTTCTCTTACTATGTTCTGTATTGTGTTAATCATTTATCCCCCTCAGATCATATGAGGCAGAGGTAGCCTACCTAGAAGTTGAATCAGAAAAACCCTGTGCAGCCCCTGACAATTGCTGTCAACAGGGTAGGATATGGCCACTACGGAGTACAAATAAATCTGAAAGAGTGGTTTGCCAAGTTAACTGCATTATTTGTAATACAAAGCCAATTCCACATGCAAAACCTTATTCACGTCTAGAGGAAACAAGATGGAAGAAATCGAAAGGGTGTTTTCTTAGTGTGGCTGCTGCTTTGATATCAAATCGTAATGAAAGAGCACCTGATGGCTTGGTGGTGGATGCACACCTTTCAGATGGTTTCTTGCATCTCATATTGATTAAAGATTGCCCCCGTGCTATGTATCTGTGGTAATTTTCATAATTATTACAAAATTTATCCCCTTTTCAATCATCAAGTATCTTATTTTTGGGTGTTTTTAGAAAGTAGGTGAAGATTAAAACTAATATGCGTCACGACGTGAAAAAGAAATAGAAGGAATATTTGTACTCAGAGTTTCATGGAGGGAAAAGAAATCAGTTTCTTTGGGTTAGGATCATCCTAAATGTTCAAGTGTTCCAATTCTGCAGTACCTCAAATAAATTCATATGTGAAGGTTGATTTTGAGGACTTCCCAGAACTGTAAAGAAAATTGGTAAAATTCGACTTGAGATCATTTTTGTTTTAATGATCTTTGAGATGCTTGTCAGGGTAGATAATAAGCTTCTTGAATTTGTTTGTGCTATCCCTTTCCTCAAACACCATTGGTTATCTACAACTTGTTTTTATGAGCTTTACATTGCTTTATCTATTACAGGCACCTTACCCAGCTAGCCAAAAAAGGCGGTACTCCTTTGAACTTTGATTTCGTGGAATATCACAAGGTATGCTTTCTCACTTTTTTGTCATCCTTGTAGAGTTTGAAAAGAATTCCTCGGTGTTTTTCCAGTTCTTCAAGAAATAATGTTGCGAATTTGTTGTTTTTCTCCTCTTATGTTGTATGTACAGACTACAGCTTTTACATTTACTTCTTTTGGCAAAGAGAGTGTCTGGAATTTGGATGGCGAGCTGTTTGAAGCACATCAACTGTCAGCACAAGTATTTCAAGGCCTTGTCTGGTTATTTGCATCTGGTCCAGAAGTTTAGCAGAATACAATACTAGAAAGTTGTCTCCAAGATTAGCAGAGTAGAATGGAATTAAACCTAACTACAAACAATTAATATGGTATTTAACATGTCATATAATAAAATCTGTATAGTTCCCAGGTAATGTAACTTGTTTGAAGTGTATCAGCTGATGATGTTGACAAGGGGGTTGAAGAGAATGGTTGTATATGTTGAGTACTGTAACATAGGAAGGTAAACAAGCATGTTTATAACTAATACTGAATAAAAAGTGTATCTAATTGTTATATGTTTGTGAATTTTGAATCTTTAGCATCAGCTGAAGGAATTTTTGGATGAGATTTGTGCTGACTCCAGCCAATTTGTTATATGGACTATGGACTATGGCATGTATTTGTCTGGATTTTTGCATAGTGACATGTAAAAGTTTAAAACTAAAAAATAAAATTAAAAACAAATGAAAAAAATTGCAACAGTTTAACATACTAATAATGTTATGAACGTTGACAAAATACTAAATCACATAGTATATTCAACTATCTATTTATTGGAACTGGAACTGTAATTACTTTAACTATATAATAAAATTACAATTTGGAAAAAGGAGAAATGAAATAATAACTTTTAGGAAATAGCCAAATTTATAATCTATATTGTAGTTTACTACCCTTTTTATGCACAAATATCAAATACATGCCAGTTACACATATATATAAATATAAATAGAACTAAAATATTTTGTGTGGTTACGTTTCTTATCATAATATAACCAATAAAAATATAAAATTAAAATATATGATTGATTTTGTAACACCCAAAACTTTTATTTAATTTTATTTTAATTTTTATTAGAATTTTTATTTAATTTTATTATATTTTAATAATTAATTTATAAAATTTTAATTTAATTTAATTTAATTCAATAGAAATAAAAATAAAAATAATAATAAAATGAGGTAAAATTATTTTTGAGATTTAATTAAAATTGATTTTGAGAAAAATAGGTGAAAATTTGGATTCTGAAGGTATTTTTGAAAAGAAAATCGAAAACCGGGGATCAAAATACAATTTAGAAAAATAGTATCACGTCAGCAGTAACGTCAGCAGCCCGGTCAGCAGACTCGGCCAACCAGGACACGCCACGTGGCAGGGATGCTGATGCGGGGAGCCACGTGGGCGATTCGCGTGCGTGCGATCGGACGTCCCAGATCCGCTCCCGCACGCATGGACGGCCCAGATCAAGAGTGCGTGCGGATGACCCAGATCGCATCGCGATGGACGGCCCAGATTTATTTTCAATTTAATCGTTATCGGATGGCTCCATATTAAATCATGATGGACGGCTCAGATTAAAAGGGGAAGGTTATAAATAATCGCATCCACACCCAACCCCAAACCTAGCCGCCAGAACCTTCGCCGGAGAAGACGACCCAGCCACCGGAGGAACCGGCCGCCGCACATGAGGATTTTCGGCCGCCAAACGAGGTAAAATTTCTTCCCTTAGCTCGTTTTTGATACTGAACCTCCATGTGGCAAAATCATAGCCAAACCACCGGCCAATTGGCCGAAAAACATCGTCGAAGTCAAGCGGCGCCGCCGTGAGTTTCTTCGGTTTTTGCCTCCGATAAGGCCCTTCCCGGTTCCCGTTCGATGTAATTTTTATACTACTGTGACCACCGTCCTTTTCTCTACAGGTTGACTAGAGCAAAACACCAAATCGCAACTCGTGCCGGAGGAGCCGCCGCACCCGAGAGCTTCCTCGCCAATAAGTCTCGGCTTTTTGGAATTTTTTGGCCCACCAAGAGTCCTAGGGGTGTTTTATCATAGGAACCAATGCAAGTTTGGCCGAATTCGGCCAAAAACGGTCAACCCAAGGCGAATCACCGTCGTGGGCGGCGGCACCGTCGCCAGAGCACGGCGAAGCTGCCGTGTTGGAATTCCGAAATTAGCTGAAAGGGCCCTGGGTCTGATTTGGGATTTTTTGGGGACATGTACAGGTACCGGAAGTGTGTTTCAGTTTTCGAGAAAAAATTCAGGGAATCTAGGGACTGCTCGTAGGCGCAGTGAGAACCCGATTTCAGACTACGAAACAAGTAAGGATCTCTCACCCTATTTTCTATCACGGCATTAAAGCTTAATAAATGATAAAATGGTATTTTATGAATTAATAGATATGTATAATTGATTAAGGTTGCTAATGGAGCCCGAATCTGATATATTTTCGATCAGGTGTTGTTTGATTTATTTTATAATTTTGAATGCAGTATGGTGCCTGATGTGTTTATTCTATGGTTTTGTATGCATGAATCACGGTTTTATTTATTATACTTTGAACTATTGTGAACTCGATGTTGTGTTGTCTTGTTTGGTGTCCATTACTAGTTTATGTGTTTATGTTTGATTTGATAATTGAGATTAAGAAAAATAGAAAAAGGTATGTGAATTGATAAATAGATGATGTCGACAGCCTGACTAGATATCTTAAGAGATGTTGGACGGACCGGCTCCATAGAGAACCCTACCGGGAACGTGGTCTCTCATATCGGATGGGGTATAGAGACTTTATGTGTTTTGGCGCCCATACCGGACGGGGTATGGGGACAACCCGTTTCACCCTCATACCGGACGGAGTATTGAGGTTTAAGGTTTTGGCGCCCATACCAGACGACGTATGGGGACGACCCTGGAATTAAGTTATTAATGTAAATGGTTCACGTGTAGCAGAGACCCCCTATGGATCCCTATGGATACTAGTAGGCTGATAAAAGAGAAAATTTGTTGCCTGATGATTGAAATACAAAAGTATGATATGTGTTATGTTATAGAGTGTGCATGATCTTATGATATTTATGATGTTATTGTTTCTCATAAGTTGTTTTCATGAATCTCACTGAGGTAAATAGACAGTAAAGGTTTTTATTATTGATAAATGAGTTTGTTATAAATTATGCTCCATTGTTCGTTTTTATTTTCTACCAACCTTTACTTCTATGACAGTGAGATAGTGTGATGTTTTTACTGGAGTATTGTAGCTCATTTCTTACTTAACCATTTCATATCAGGAGAACTTGGTTCCCGAGTCCGTTCTGCAGGAAGGCGGCGAGGAGAAGCCAAAAAATTTATTAATTTTCCTTATAACATTCATTCATAATATTTCCTTTAAGTTATTTTATTTTTTCATACATTTAATTCATTTTAGTTATTGTGTAAAGGATATTAATCATAATCTATTTTATTTTAGTTCCGCACTTAAAATAAATATATATATTTTCTTTTAATTTCTAAAACCGTTACAGATTTGCCGGGGGTAGTTGACCATTGAGGAGCGCCAAAGTTCCAGGTTCCAGAGTTTTTTTTTTTCTTTTTTCTTCTTCTGAGGGGACAAAAGTTTAAGTAAAGATACTAATTCAAATGAATTTTTTTACAACCGATTAAAGCTGGTGCTTCAATCATCTTCACGCTAATAAAACTAATAATTGGGATTATCAACAACGATAATCAGTCTGATCAAGAACAACACGAAAACAGTAATCTCCTCCAACAAGAAAAGAAACGTTTTTTACATCTTCTTCCAAAATTCCCCACAGAATAACTATAATACCATACAATTTCATTGTTTTAGTAATATCTACAAATTCCCAAGTTGCTTTAGATTTAAATAAACTCCATTTAGAAGTTCATTAATTTTGTTTTTCAAAAAAGAAACTTATAAATGTAATTGTCAGATTAGTAAACGCCTGACGGGTCAAGGCATGCTGCTTCACTCTACGATGATCAGTAAGGACGAATTTGGTGGGTTTACCCATTCGCTTGTCTTGTTCCCTCGACTATAAACAGTTTGTGAAGCTCCCTCCATGTCTAAACAGGTTTCATGGACTCACAAAACGATGGGCTCTCTGATCTAATTCCTCCTCTTTGAGTTTTCTGGAGCTCAAAATTTGAAGTTGTAAATACTGGGTATGGCTTGTTTTCCCTTATAAAACTTCTTCTGTTCAATCATTCTTCCTTACTTTCTTCTTTTCTTCTTTTCTTTTTCTATTGCTTGCTGGATTTTTTTAGTGACAATTTCCGTGAGCTTCGTTTTCTCTCTCCATTTCGTGATAAAAATTCGAATTTTTTCTTGTCAATTTCATCGAACTACGTAACTGCTAATGTTTCCTTTATGGGTAAATATTTTCATTTACATATATACATGCACGCATATATATAGAGGTTTGAATTTTAAGGATTTAGAACTGATAATGGCTTAAAAAAGCTAGTAGGCATACATGGAAACAAAGAACAAATTATTTTGAGTCTTTTTTTCTTTTTCTGGTTGCTTCCTTTTTTTCTTTCCTTTTTTCTGAAATCGTCGTTGAAATTAATTTAGTAAATCTTTTTTATTCTTTATCATAGTTACTTTATTAAATACGCGTAATAAATATTTTCTGATATTTTTATGACCATAATCAGGGTATTCTTCCCCCAATTCAATAATTCCCTTTTTCTCTCTGTATCCTATTTATTATTCATCAAGTCCATTGTTTTTCTACATATAAAACTCGCAGAATTCTAAGTACTAAATAGAATTTAATTTTTGTTGAGATGGTTAGGGGAAGAACTGGACTCCAACTTGAATCTTCAGACTCTTTAATTTAAAAACTCTTTTCAATTAAAGAATGTCATATCATCTAAACTAATGTTGTTTGTGAACATAATTTAATCTTGTTTCTTTCTTGGGTATTTTTTAGTATCAGTTTTTTATTTGGTGGTGCAGTCAAGTCACAGTAATGGAGGAAGATGAAGTGATAGAAGAGGAAGAAAAACTTGTCTTGCTATCTCCACCACCTCCTTTATCTGTTGCAATAGCGATAAATGGAAATCGAAAGAGCAAGTACATCGTCAAATGGGCGTTGGATAAGTTCATTTCTGAGGAAAACGTTGCATTCAAGTTGTTACATGTCCAGGCAAGGATTACTTCTGTTCCTACACCAAGTAAGCTATCGGCTAGCACTGCTTTCAAAAAGAAATGTTATCATTGCACTTCACTAATGCAAAAGAACGTGAAAATAACAGAAGGGATTCTAAGGGGATTACTATTCTTGTTTTTCTAGTGGGTAATTATACCCCGATTTCACAAGTACGAGATGATGTGTCAACTGCTTATAAGAAGGAAGTAGAGTGGCAGACTAGTGAAATGCTTCTATCTTACAAGAAAATGTGTCTTCAGCGAAAGGTACGCTTTGCCTGTTGGGTCTCGGTTAGCATGAATCTGGAAAAATTAGAATATGATTTGCTTTGTTTTGAATGAAGGTCCAAGTGGATGTTATGATGATTGAGTCTGATGACGTGGCAAATGCAATAGCAAAGGAGGTCTCTAAACACAAAATCAATAAGCTTGTTATTGGAGCCTCCCCTCGTGGCATCTTTTCAAGGTATTTGACTTGTATAAAGGTAAAAATGAAATTAATACATAAGCAATGATCTTCATTTGAATGCTTGCTTGCACAGTAGATGTTTTACATATCTTATTCTTCCAAAAGATTGATGAATGCTCTTCCACAAAAGTGGAGTAGAGAACTGGTTTCTCCATGGCCTATAAGAAAAAGGAAAAGAAAAAGCTTATGTTGTAGAATGGAAATGATGCAGGTCATATACATATCAGTGCATGCTGAAGCCAAAAATATTGAAAACACTGTTGTAGAGAAAAATTATTAGGCACTCTAAGAGTGCAGATGAGTTGGAAGGCTTTATACATGTGATTGAAATACTTTAAATTTTGTTTCTATAATTTTCTAAATGAAGGTTTGAAATGAAACAATCACATTTACAGGCTGCACATACTAATCTGTACACCTAGATCACCAAATAATTATTTTGTTTGAGGGGCTATATTTTTTTTTGCATTTTTACTTTTGAATTGTAAAACTTGCTAACAATAATACTCATTGTAGGAAGGTGAACAAGAATGATATGTCCTTCAGAATTTCCACATGCACTCCAAGCTTTTGCAGTGTATATGCTATTTCAAAAGAAAAATTGTCTTCTGTCCGTCCATCTGATTTAGAGTCAAATCAAAGCATTAAAGATGATAATAGTGAGATAAGTTGTTCTACAGAGTTCATCAAGTTATACTTCAAGCTTGCAAGCAGGTAAATGCACTTTAATGGTCCAAGCTAGATTTCATTACCGATTAATGAGTGTGCTATAGACATTTTTGTGCTCCCGTAGAATTAGAGAAGCAGTATTACTGGAGTTGCATCTCCAATGTGTTAAGCTGTTGAATTTGATCATCACCAAAGACATTACTGTTTTACTATAGCACTTTGCATTTTAACACACTATTTCTTTTCTGGCAAGTAATGTGAAAGAAGCAAAAAGTAATAATAGCATTTATTCTTCCAAATTTAGGAAAATTTCTTTTGGAATTACTGCATGAGGTTTATGTACATAAATAAATATATATTACAACAAACATCCATGGAAGATGACAAGTTTAAAAAGGTGAGGTGGATTAAGATTTTCATAAACTATAAGTTTGTCTTTGATTAACTTCTCTGGAAAATGGTTAATGCCAAAAGATTTTTTAACCTGTCGACTGGCATGCAGGTTCAGTTGCTTCCTATGCTCATTTCCGTTCTCCTTCCCTAGCAGTACAGAGATTTCAAGCGCTTTCAAGTATAAACCAGGCACTTCTTCATAGAAGAACGAGTTCTCTTGATGCTCACCATTATAGCTGCCATTATCTGGATATTGAGGAAAGGAAATATGGTAATAGTTCCAGTACTAGCAGTGATGAAATGGGACAGGCGGACAATCAGGCTTCTGGTTGGAGAGGCTTACTAACAGATAATCATTCTTGGATATCTGATCAAGCTTCCAACTCAGATGCACTCCCTTGGAATTCTTCTACTGAATGCCAGGTAGCTTTTTCATTTTCATTGTGACTTGTTTATATTGTTTTTTAACCAAGTGTGCTTCGAGTGGCATGATTTTATTTTATTTACGGTGATTCCATGCATTAGACTTGTGAACATCATTGAAGTTGTGTTTTCTTTCAATCACATATGCAGGTAAACATTGACTTGGAGGTAGAAAAGCTGAGAACTGAGCTCGGACATGTCCGAGGAATATATGCAATGACTCAAATTGAGACCCTTGATGCTTCTTTTAAGGTTAGATTCCGCTAAATGACATATATGATGCAGTTCATGCAACTATAATATAGTTGGTGGACTTTATTATATTGTGAGTGATTTTAAACACTATCCTTTCTTTACTGAATGACTGACAGTATGGAGTATAACCTATGAAAAAGAATTAAAGAGTTGGCTGGTTTGGCATCCTTGTTTAGTAATGCAGACCAAAGGAAACTAATTCCTTTCCTACCTGTGTGGCGTTGGCTGCATTCGATCCTTTTAAGCCATTTTATTATGTTTATTGTGTTTCTTTATCTACATTATTGATAAGAAGATCTTAACTTAAAGTATCTGACTAATATTCTCAGGCTTCATTTGGTACGGCTTTTTGAATTGGCTTTATTTTTTTTATAAGTATAATCTTGCTTTTATTATTCTCCTGAACTTTTATTACTATTGTAAGTAAACCTTTTCATCTCTTTTCAGTAACAATGTTCACCAACTAAATTTTCAGCTGAAAAATCTTAAGGAATGCCAATTGGAGAAAGAAACAGAGCTCAAGGAGCTTAAGTTAAAGGAGGAGAAAGCTGAAGAAATGGCAATAAAAGAAAAGGAGAAGTATGAATTAGCTAAAAAGGAACTTGAGTATGTGAGAGGATGTCTTGAGAAAGAAGCTTCACAAAGGTGAGAAGCAGAGATGAATGCTGCACGCAGTGCCAGAGAAAAGGAGAAGTTTGAGAATGCACTTCTGGGTCCTTTGCTGCAGTACCAGAAATTCACCTGGGCTGAGATTACAGCTGCCACCTCATCTTTTTCGGAAAATCATAGGATTGGAATGGGAGCATACGGAACTGTCTATAAGTGTAATCTACATTATACAACAGCAGCAGTGAAAGTTCTTCACTCAAAAGAGACAAAATTGACAAAGCAATTCAATCAGGAGGTATGGACTCATTCATCTTACAATAATCACAATGGTTCATTATGAACAGAGAAAGGACATAATGAGATGTTTTGTAGAAACTTCTTGATGCCTATTCTGGAACAATCAAATGCCTTGGTTCCTTTGGCTGCCATGTGTAAACTTTTAACTGCCATGTATTTTCAGCTTAAGAAAATTGTTGGTAATATCTTCATTGATCTTCAGCTTTCCATCCTCTAGAGTTGAAATGATGATGGCTCTTTGTAACCTTTTTTTCTGTGACATGAGAAAGCCAATTGTATGATTTTTTCCCCCTTTTTGTGCACAATTTCTGTTCTTTCAGCTTGAAATCTTAAGCAAAATTCGACACCCGCACTTGCTTCTCCTTCTTGGTGCCTGTTCAATGTGAACAATACTCCATCCATCCCATGGTTTGAGAGGTATCGAATTGCTTGGGAAGTGGCTTCAGCTCTTGTTTTGCTTCACAACACAAAGCCTAAACCAATTATTCATTGTGATCTGAAGCCAGCAAACATCTTTGCTTGATCATAACTTTGTGAGCAAAATCAGTGACGTTGGCCTTTCAACAATGGTTCGCTCGGACCCATCCTCTGTATCTGCCAGATGGGAGGACTCAGGCGTAGTTGGGACGTTATGTTATATAGATCCCGAGTACCAAAGAACAGGATTTGTTTCTCTGGAATCTGATGTTTATGCATTTGGGATGGTCATTTTGCAGTTGCTGACTGCAAAACCTGCAATAGCATTAGCCCACAAGGTGGAAACAGCTATAAATAATGACAACTTAGCAGAGATCTTAGATTCAAAAGCTGGGAGCTGGCCAACTGATGAGACCTGGGAATTGGTGAGATTGGGATTGAGCTGTGCTGAGCTACGGCGCAGAGACAGGCCTGACCTATTGCTTCTTAGAATTTTGTTTTTACAATATAACACGCACATACAATCGCATAAATATACGTATACAATATAATTGGATGATTAGTACTTTTTATTTTTATAAAAAGTTATGAATTTGAATCGGTCTGTGTATTTTCATTAGTAAATTGTGTTATGAGTTGTTTATGTATCATCTAATTAATAAAACAGATGAATTTCATTATATATATATGATGTGTTTGTTTTCCAGGATGTTACGAAGGACGCTTGTGTTGCAGCAGATGGGTACACTAACGAGCGCAAAGCAATTGAGAAATGGCTTGAAGAGAATGAGAAATCACCAATGGCAAATTTGGCATTTGCCAAACAAGAATATTTTACCTAATTATACTCTCCTTTTTGCTATCACGGAATGGAATTCCAGACAGCAATAGCCCTCTGTCTTTCCATTTCTTTTATTCAAAAAATACTTAGTGAAAAGAAAAATGTATAGTTAGCAAAAGGATGAAGGAAAATACAAAGGGCCTCACTAGTTGAGTTTGGGGTTTTAGATATGTGTGTAAATATGATTTTGATTCATCATCTGTATGTTTGCAGTTTTATTTCCTGTTATTTGGTTTATTGTAATTTGATTTTTCTTACTTTTTTTTTTTCTATTAGTAATAATAACATTTGTTATTATTTTACATTATATCATATTATTTGTCTTTTTAAAATTTTTATTTGTTATTAGTATTAAATTTTTTAACCAAAATTATCTGATTAATTTAAGATAAATATTTTAATTATTTCATTTAAATAAATCATCAAATTAATGTGAATATTCTGTACAATCTACCCAAGTTTTAAACATATTGACCAAGATACACAAAAAATCAAACAAAATTAAATCCATCTGAAAAATCAAATTTATTTCTTTTAAATACATATGGCACTTACTATTTATTACCAAGGACAAAAATGTGGTCCCCACTGTCCTAAAAAGTGATTTCCCTGAACCACTCAGATCTCGCCACGTCACTAAACCGCTCACCGACCATATCTTGTGGGTTCCGCAGATCGCTAGCCGGCCGAACCGGATCCGCCGGTTTTCTTCCCTCCAGATTCCAGACTTCCAGTTAAACTTGTTAGGAACCGGAGACGGTTCATCATGTTTCGCTTCGCTCGCAAGGCATCGTCTTCTTCTTCTCTTTGACTCCTTCATTCGGCCTACAAATTTTCCGCTTTCTCTCTCCCCTGAAACATATATGTACACATATACTTACATACCCTGATAAAGTGGTTACTGCTCCAATAAGCCGTCTTATCCCAAACGTACTTCGTTTATTTTCCTTATCTCTGTCAAAAAAGTGAAAATAACAGAGAGACAGACTTTTTTCTTTTTGATCTTTTCTTCAGATTTTCTCTTTTCTGCAGATTCTTTTCTATAAACTTGCATTGATTTCTTTGATACCCAGAATTTCTTTCGTCTCAATTTTTTTTTTTTGTCTTCCTGATTCTCGTCATTTCCCTTCAATCAATTCCCCCAATACCCATGACTTTCTCGAGAATTTTCCTTCTCTTTTCCCTCTTTTCCCTCGCTTTTTCCCTCGAGACTTTTGACTCTCATCTTCTACCGAGACCACTGATCCTTGAGTTCGCTGAAGCATCTGAGACCCAGTTAAGAGAATTCGACCAGGAAGTCGAGTTCCAGTGTACCAGCTGGAGATTTGCAGTGGAGGCAAACAATTTGAGTCCATGGAAGACGATTCCAGTGGAATGTGCTGATTATGTGAAAGCTTACGTGAACGGAAGAGGTTATGCTCTGGACCTCCAGAGAGTGTCCAATGAGGCTGGAGTTTACGCTAGCAGCGTTAAATTGAATGGCGATGGTAAGGATGTCTGGATTTTTGATGTGGATGAGACTCTCTTGTCCAATCTTCCATATTATGCAGACCACGGATACGGGTATGCTATTTTTTTTCCCCTTTTGCTATTCTTTTATTTAAGGTTACATAATTTCTTTTTTTGGCCGGGAACAAAGTCACATGGTGGGGCTTGGATTTTCATATTTAGATGTCTGGAATCAACTATTGATCACGTACTATAGTTTGATATATAGTATAAAAGGCTAATTGATAAAATCAAAATGTGGGTACTGCTTCAACTTGTTAAAAATGTTTGTATTAGTTTACTTGGCTTCTGAGAAAACTGAAATCTAAAATTAGTAAAATGAAGATAGGTTTTTGCTATTGATTTCTGGCCATCAAGTAACTTTGAAAGTTCCAGATAATTGAGTGTCTTAAGTTTTTTTTATTGAATTTGATTTGATTCTCTTTTATAATTTTTCGAAGAACTTAGTCATAGTTTTCCATGTGGACTTCATTTGGGTTTTGCAGTTTGGAGATTTTTGATCATTTGGAGTTTGATAAGTGGGTTGAGAAGGGAACTGCACCAGCTATAGAACCCAGTTTGAAACTATACCAAAACGTTATGGATTTGGGTTTCAAGGTTTTCTTGTTAACTGGGCGCAGTGAAAGCCATAGGGTTGTTACTGTTGAAAATCTGATCCATGCAGGCTTTCAGAATTGGGACAAACTTATTTTGAGGTTAGTTTTTGTTTTGTCATATAATTCGTTAATCGGATTTAGATAGCTTTCGACTTGGCATTCTTTGTGAAATTAGATTTTTATGTTTAATTTGTTTAGAATGATCATTATTTTTTAAGATTAAGCTCTGGTACAGCTCTATCATAGATGAAGCAAAATCCGTATGCCAACTTCCTTCACCCACTGTTGGCATCTTTTATAGAATTTCATAATTTTTCCTGCGGACCTCTTTGGTTAAGGACAGCCCTATATATATATATATATATATTCCAAATTAAGAAAACAAAAGGAATGCTGATATTTGTGACTTTTTTATGCTATTATAGATGCCGAATCTTTCAAATTTTGGCGAGTTCTCTTCTTGGGTATTTCTTATTTATATTTGGCAGTTATTTGCCTTTCTATTCTCAAATGGCACCATGATTGTGGATGGTGAAGCTATACTTATAAACATTAGCTTCAATAAAGTTAATAGTTCTTATACGTCCCCATATGCCACTATGCCACTTTTATGTGTTTGATTAATCTTTTGCCATAAATTATTGTCTCCAATAAAATCTTTCGCTACATGGAGAATCCTTCTAGTAAAAATCTCGTACAGTGTTGTTCAAAAAAGAAACGCTGAAAAGGAAGATATTGGATGGGAGAATGGATGTACTTAGATGCAAACTTTATGAGTCAGTTTTATCTCCAAACAAATTATTACTTTATTTTTTTTCTTCATGTTGTTTGAACAGAGTTTGGGATTTTTTTCTTTTTACTATGATGGTCTTGAAGGGGAAGAGGGAGAAAAATTACCTTCTTCCTTGTTTAGGCATGTTGACATGGATTTGTTATGTGGAAGAAAGCCATACTTTCAACCATTCTTCTAATAGTTCTATTATAGTCTAAAAAAAATTCTATCATTATGTAATGGAAATATGTTGTTTCTCTGGCACTCTTGTGTTTGCATAGTAGGAAATTTTCCAAATACCAAGTGAGAAGCAAATTAAGTTTGGATAGGTGGTTCTCACCTTTTTTTGATTGTCTATCTGATTCCTGGAATCACAAGGTAAACCCAATGGGAATATTATTTGTTCGGCGGCTTTGTTTCTTTTTCCTGTTGTGGTTGGAGGGGAACAAGGGGGTTCATGTGGGACAGGTTATAATTAAAAGTAGGAGTTGGAGTATGAAAAATTGTCTATTTGGAGGCCAGAAATTTCCCACGGCAGAAAAATGTTTTTTGGTAGGAGCAGCTTGCGTTATAGTTTTGGTAGATGATAAGATGCATGATATGTTTTTTCTTTAATCTCATCAGTGTTTGGAGTTCTAATTACTGTTACTTTCTTCACATGATATCATGATTGATCTGTAAAAGAGAAAAGTTGAAGAAGCTTTGAGTTTCACATTATCAAAGCTTTAGGACCGGAAAAAATGTGTTTGTTTGTTAGTATGATGGGCTTTTAGGAATGTTTTATTTCAGTCACTGACACACTTTATACTTATTCTCATTCTCATATGAACGAGTCATGAATGTTTTTGTAATGTAGATCATCAGATGATCATGGGAAATTAGCAACAGTCTACAAATCAGAGAAGAGAGATGAGATGATAAAAGAGGGATATAGGATCCATGGAAATTCTGGTGACCAATGGAGTGATTTGTTGGGTTCGTCAATGTCCAATCGGTCATTCAAGCTCCCGAATCCTATGTATTATATCCCCTAAAGAAGAAAAAATTTCATTTCTTTGTAAAAGATAATAGTAAAAGCACTCAAATAAACAAACGTTGTTATTCTGATTTGTTTGGCTGCCATACACTCAATGTTCATATGAAGCTGAAGTAGAACGAATTCCAAACATACTGTAATTTGCATTTACCCATTTCCTCTGGTTTTACTTATATGTTGAACTGTTATCAGGTGAATGTTGTACATGGTTATTGTGCAGCAGGGAATAATTCGGGCATTATCCCCCGTATAACGAATAAAGAACATCACCCAGAATCATTTGTGCCTGAACGTAGTACTATAAACCCATGTTATCCAGAGCCCAGAAATAAATGATCTTTGTACATATAGCTAAAGTTGTGTGGTTGAATGACTGATGCAACCGTGGGAACTTCAAGTTGGGAGACAAAACGGCAACGTTTTACATTAAATGAGGGACCATTTTTTTTTTTTTTTTTTCTTTTCTCCTCTAGTATAATATATATATATATATATATATGTATATTTTCGGTTAGGCGATTCTATTCTTGTGGGTATTTGTGCTTAAGTTTCATATTCGAATCAATTGATCTGGGTTGTTTGTATCTGCAGCATAAATTTCATCTAAACTTAGCCTATATATACACATGTATACATAGTTTTTTTATCGTAAGAGGACCACCATTACAATGTCATCCCTTTTCTTCAATAAAGAGACTACATTTACTTTGGTCCCCTTTTCCAAATGCAGAACAGCGAAAGCCAACTAATATTCATATATTTGAAAAAAATAAAATAATTGGTATCAGATATTTTTAATAATAATTATGAGATAAATTCATATTTACGTGCTTTTGAAATAATATCTTTTGCTGGAGATATTTTTAATAGTATTAAAAGAAAGGATATACGTACAATACTGATTTAGTATTAATAGTGAAAATAATTAAAGGCAGATAAGAGAGACGACTTGAATTCTAAGCCATTCACAGAAGTGAAAACTGTAATTAATTAATAACGAAATATGAAATGAAAATAATTAATAACTACAGTCTTTATATAAATATTAAGGTTTAAAAACGATTAAATTAATAAAATATTTTATTCCAATTTCGTTAATTTTATTATTATTATTTTATTTTTAGTTCAGGTGGTATATAAGCACTGATTTTTTAAAGAACAATTAGTGATAAAATGGAACAATTAATCTCCGTAATTAAAAAATATGAGATTTACTTATTAATTTTCTTTTTAAAAAATATAAATTTATAAATGAAACTGTCCGGCCGCACTTTTTTGACCAAAATTAAATTGGTGAAGGAAAGTGGGGCCAGAGCCATCTTGATGACGTGGGTGGGGTCCGCCCAACACCCCCATCAATCTCCGCCGCTAATTTGTACTCTCTCAACAACCTACTTTACTTTTATCATCAATCCTAAACCAAATAATTTTCCGATTTTCTTTTTCCTTTTAATCAATTAGAAACAGAAAATAAAATTAAAGCTAATTTATTTGATATATATAAAATTCAGTAAAATAAATATTATGTTTAATTATGTATATATATTGATAATTTATCTCAATATTTATGAAATTACTATAAGCTGCACCTAAATTTAACTAATAATTTAGTTTAAAAAATTATGAGTAATACTAAACTTTAATAAATTTAATTAAATAAATTTGGCAATAAATTTCAAAAGTTACAGATTAAACTTATATAAATAAAGAGACATAATAGAAAGTTAATTTTATTAAAAAATTCACAAAACTCTCTGTGAATTCTATAACTTTATAGATATGAAATATTGTCTAAGTTTTCATGTATTTTAATTTAATTATATACTTTTAAACTTTTGTGTATTTTAATAAATAAGTAAATAATAACAAATCTTCTAAGAAGATTATGGGATTAGTATCTTCTTGTGTTTGTTTAAAGTGAGATTATCTTTTTTTTTTTATTTTGAGATATATTTATATATAAACATATACAAGTATGGTTCAAAAAAACATGCTTTTTTAACTCACTTAGACTATTTAATTACATTTAATTTGAAAAATACATAATTTAAAATACAACATTTTAAGGTCATACTTAAAATTACAAAAAATACAGCTATATTTATTTATAAATCCATGATTATGTTCCAAGTTTTACGTTAAATTTAAATAATATATTTTAAATTCTATTAAAATTAACAAAATTTAAAATAGATTTAGTGAAATTGTATTTTTTTTTTAAATAAAATTTCATATATATGTACACACACACACACAAAATAACAAACCTCCCATTTGGAAATATCTTAATTAATAAATAATAAATAGAGTATTTATTTGAGGGAAAATATATTAGGGTAATTACTTACCTTACACATACGGCATATGGGTTTCTCAGCCAACATTTAATGGACCACATTACATATATGAATATAATGCCATCCTGGGTATGCACTTCCCCATTAAAGTTTATTACTTTATAACTATTCTATTCTATTCTTTTCTTTTCTTTTTTCTTTAGCTTTATAAAATCATTTTTACACAGTTTTATTCCATAAATTTACGTTTACTTTTTACCCTTTTGCTGGAATTACAAGAATCAAGGAGAATTTCCATTTTGAAAAAAAATAAAAATAAAAAAAATACTTCGAGAAATTCTATTTGAGATTTTCTTTTTCCCTCATCAAATCCAAAGAAGAAAAAAGAAAAAGGTGACCATAAAGTAGCTTATAAACATAGTAGTAAGATGATCTTTGAATCATTTTTTTTTAATTAATGATTTATAAGTTATTTAACAATATTTTAAATTTATTTAGAGTCAAACACTATATGTTTTTTGTAATAGTATTTTTAGAAAAATATTTACATCTATTTTTTATTTGTCAGAATTAATTTTAATACATATCTCTTACAAATTATTATTATTTTTAAAAATATATTTTTTATTATTTAAAAAACTTAAAAATGTTAGATGAAATTTTTAGTTTTAACTGCTACAAAAT
This sequence comes from Carica papaya, assembly GCF_000150535.2. Next base: position 2,418,832 of record NW_019014679.1, on the reverse strand, counting down.
ATTTTTTTTTCTTATAAATATAATATACTCCCCGAGTGTAATATCCGGGTTCGAAATTTGATCCGAAATTAATTTTTGTATTTATAAAAATAATTAAAAATATTAATTTAATTTTATTTTATTAAATTATTTGAGAAAAATAAGTTATTGACGAACTGAAAAGTAATTTTTGAGAAAATGGGTGAAATTTTGAGTTCAATTGGTATTTTTAAAAGAAAAATTAGAAACAGGGAGGTCCAAATACACAAAAAAAAAAAATTGACCACGTAAGACGGCCCAGTCAGGAGCCACGGCGAACAAGAGCACGTTGCATAGCAAAACACGCTAACATCAGCTCCGCGCAGGTGATCCGCGTGCCCAGCGATCCGACAACCCATATTCAATCCCGCATGCGTGAATGGCTCAGATGGATTCTCTCCTTAGGCGTAATCAGACAGACGAGATCAATCGCGATAAACAGTCCAGAGTCACTCACGCAATCGGCCTAAACAGGCAACGATTGAACAACTCTCCTCACTCCACATCGACGCGAATGAATGGTTAGATAGACACGGATAAGTATATAAACATTACGTCGCAGGGGAACCCTAACCATAGTCGCACATGCTCTCACCGGAGAAGAAGGACCAGCCACTGGAGAAGGAGACCAACCCCTAGTAGCTGCCGCACCGGAGCCACCGTCGACTGCCAAAAAAGGTAAAATTCTCTCATACCCGCTCGAAATTCAATTCTGAGTCTCTCTATGGCAATATTGAAGCAAAAAGGACGATGGGTGAGACGAAAATTGAGGGCAAAGTCTAGCAAAGCCGTGATGGCCGAAACCCTAAAACCCATCTGATGAGGCCCTTATCATTTTTTGTTTCACACAATTTTCTGATTATTGTGTTCACCGTCCTTTTTTGTGTAGGTTAGCTGAAGAAGAAACCCCATCCGCGAAGAAGAACTGGTGGAGCCTCCATATTTGGAGACCTCCTCGTAGGTAAGTTGATGTTTTTGTAATTTTCTGGCCAACTAACACCCCTTAATGTATTTTTCTATAGTGATACATGTAAAATTGGCCAAAATCGGTTAAAACCGGCCAGCTCGAGACAAACTGTCGCTGTGGGCGGTGGAGCTGGCGTCGAAGCACTACCGTGTTGGAACCCTAAAATGGACCGAAAAGGATTTTCAATACCCATTTTAGATTTTTGGGATATTTTTAGGTATGTTACGAGTATTTTAGATTTCCGCATGAAAAATTCGAGAAATCTAAGACCCGTTAAGAGGTGTAATAGATATCACAACGTTTCGAAACACCGAACCGGGTAAGGATCTCTCACCCTATTCTTGGTTACGGTAAATTGAGGATTAATAATCGATAATTGTGTATTTTGTGCAAAAATTAGAAAAATCCTAAAAATATTACAGGTCACTAGTGGAGTTAAAACCGGTTAGTTCATATTTGTCCTAATTCCCTATTTATTTTTTTTTTACTATCTATATTTGCTTACTATTATACTGTGCGCAATTGAATTGATAGTTTTTATGGTCTTCTCGGTTATTTAGTCATTTGGTTCCTCCTGCATTATTTATTCAATATTTTGGTTATTGATTATTTGACTATGTTAAACTATATCATTTGTTTAAATACCATTTGAATTAATTTGTAAATATAAAATGAGATGTTGGTATGCTTTAGTTATTGTTTGGATGATGAGAGTCTAAATAAATGAAAGCTTACTAGGCATCATCGGAAAGGGTGGACGGACTCGATACATAAAGAACCCTACTGTGGACATTACTTCAGTCAGACAGGGCTGAGAAGTCCCATATCGGAAGGATTTTGGGAGATATAGTTTACCCTCATACCGAACGGAGTATCGAGACAATGGTGTTTTTGGCGCCCATTACCAGACGGGATATAGAGATAGCCTGGTTAATTGTCAAATCTTGATACTAGGTTCGCAAGTAGAGGGATATCCTTATGGACCCCCAAGGGTCCCAGTAAGTAGGTTATAAAGGAAAGATTGTTGATTCGATGCATGAAATTGAAATGTCATTTGGTTAATTGTCTTCATAAGTTGATTTTGAGAAAAATCGCAATGTAAGTATCGAATAAAAAATTTTAAAGATAAATGTATTTAGTTAAAGTAAGGGCTCCATTAGCTATTTTCTTATTTTTACCAACCTTTGATTTTTCATATCAGTGATTAGTGTGATATTTTTACTGGGTTAGTGTAGCTCACCTTTTCATTAACAATTTCAGATCAAGAAGACCAAGATTCAGATCCTAATCAGCAAGGGGGTTGTAAGTAGTCTACCTCCCGGACTCCCTTCAAGTGCTAGTGAAGGTTGTCCTATGATACTTATTTATTCATTTTTCTTTAATAATCGTTTGACTTTATGAACCACATATAAGAGATATTCCCGTAACCATATTGAGCAATTCAATTTATTGTGTAATGAATGTAAACTCTAACATTATTATTCGCTTCCACATTTAAATTATAAATTTATTTTCTTTAAGATTTTGGGCCTTTACAGTTGGTATCAAAGTTGTGTTCCTCGGAACCATATCTTACACAAAGACTTAAAAACACCAAATACAAACTATTGTTCAACTCTTTCTTGTGAAATACAGGTACAATGATATGAGAAGAGGAAGGTCCTCACTAAATCAAGCAACCTGGGATAGTTCACTTTGAGAGGATGTTGATCAATTTTTGAGATGCTGGAAAAACTCATTTTTACGTAGCAAGCTCGGGAGGAAAGGAAGAAACTGCCTGACCATCCCCTACTGCCATAATTTGAGCCACCCTTGCAGCGGAAAGATTTGGAGCTACCCTGGTACAACCCTACTCCTCTACTGTATCATCCAGCATCACCACAGTAGTACAATTCGGTGTCTCCACCATATCATCCAACACTACCACAGGGCCACCTGGTCCCTCTACAGCACAATCCAGTCGCTCTTCTACGAGACCTAATTCTACCTATGATGGACCCAAACTACATTAAAATATACAAAATACTAAACTCATATACCTTTACAAGGACATCCTCTTTCGAAGAGGCTGAGTATTGATTAGTTGAGACAGAGAAGGCCTTCGCGACTCTTAGGGTGGTTCCTGAACAGAAAGTTGTACTTACCACCTACATGCCCGTGGTAGAGATAGGTCGCTGGTGGCAGCTCAAGCAGGCCACCCTACCCATTCCGATCACTTGGGAACAGTTCTTGATGGCCTTCAATGCTCAGAGCACCTTCGGTATTTGAAAGAAATAAAGTTTGCACACCTAGTCTAATATGATATGATTGTGTTAGAGTATGCCTGAAAATTCATAGAGTTGGATCGGTATTCCCTTGAGAGCATGATGGATGAAGGTAGAAAGGTAAGAAAGTTCGAGTAGGGCCTCCATTTTGAGATCAGACAATAGGTGTACGTATTTGAGCTCAGCACCTACTCAACCATTCTGATCAAAGCACAGCTAGTGGAAAAGAACCTGTGCATCTTTCTTCCAGCAGTGGAGAATCCCAGACCCCCGATTTCACACTGTAGATCAGCACTCACTACACCGGTTTAACATAACAAGAGGCCTAGGCCAGTAACTCAGGCTTTTCCTCAGGCTTCGGTAACAAGACGCAGTAGGACTTGCAAGCACTATGGCAAGAATCATGGGGACCGACCCTGCTATCATCTCAACAATACCTGCCGTATATGTGGGAGTATCTAACACTAAGCAAGAGAGTGCCAGAAAATCAGAACCAGACTAGACCTCCTATCTAGGGTAAAGCTTACAATCTCACTCAGCAGGATGCTGAAACCAACCCGGACATGATACAGGGTACGTACACTATCTGTAATTACCTTGCACATGTTTTGATTGATACTGGTGCTTCACATTCATTTGTCTCACATGCTTTTGCACAAAACTTGAATGTATTACCTGAAAGACTTGATTCTGTATTGTTTGTGTCTACTTCTGAAAGAATGACACTAATAGGGGAGGTTATATACAAAGCTTATATCATATACATAACATATAAGAAATTGAGTATGAACTTGATAGAGATTGACACGGAAAATTTTAATGTAATTTTAGAAATGAACTAGTTAGCAGCGTATCAGGCTACAATGGATTATTTCCACAAGAAACTTGTATTCAACCCTCTTAACGAAAAGTCATTCACAAGTTAATAAAAATTTTAAATATTATACCCTCGTGGCAATTTTCTTATTACATAGTGCTTTAACTCGGTCGTCTTCTCTATATTAGGCAAATCTAAGAAAAAAGTTTGCATTCAAGAGATCCCGGTAGTCTGAGACTTCTCGGATGTATTTCTTGATGAACCACTCGAACTATCAGTGGAAAGAGAAGTTGAGTTCACCATAGATCTTCAGCCTGACACCTAGCCTATCTCGGTTATCCCTTACCGCATGAATCGTATTGAGATGGAAGAGTTGAGAAAACATATCAGTGAACCCAAAAAAAGTTTAGTCAGTACTTGATTAGGTGAAATTGACCTCAGTTATGGAGATTCGTAGCTTTTTTAAAATCGAAAGTTATTACCGTAGGTTTGTGAAAGGATTTTCTAGCCTATCTGCTCCTTTGACCTATCTCACAAATAAGAACGTTAAGTTTGAATGGAATGAAGATTGCGAAAAGAGCTTTACGGAACTCAAGAAGCGGTTGACTACTACACCCGTGTTAGTTTTACCGAGTAAGAAATGTGGATATACAGTGCATAGTGATGACTCTTACTTGGTGTTGGGTTATGTTATGATGCAGCATATGAAGGTAATAGTCTCTGCGTCCAAGCAGTTGAAAAGTAATGAGAAAAATTACCCAACCCACAACTTAGAACTTGCTGCCATTATCCATGCTTTATACTTGGGGCCACTGTCTGTATGGGGACACTTTTGAGATTTATAATAACCATAAAAGTTTGAAGCACATATTCACTCAGAAGGACCTCAACATGCGGCAGAGGTATTGGATAGAGCTCCTCAAGGACTACGATTGTAATATTTTGTATCACTCAGGGAAGAGTAATGTGGTAGTCAACACGCTCAACAGAAAAAATGCAGGTATATTAACTCATCTGATAGTTTCTGAATACAGGGTAATAGAGGCTGCACAACAGATACGACTTCAGGACTTGAAGAGAGTTACAAGCTTAACCTACCTGACTATCCAATCCGAATTAATCTAGAGAATAAAGGTAGCCCAATTAACCGATTCCACCATAATAGCTCCAAGAAGGATGCAGATAAGGAGTAAATCCAAAATTTCGACTCTCTGTCCATGGGTTGCTCAGGTTTCAGAACAGGGTGTGTGTTCCAGATGAAAGTGAACTGAAAAAAGACATCATGAAAGTGGCTCACAGCTCAAAGTTCACTATATATCCTGGAAGTACTAAAATATATCAAAATATACGACTCCGATTTTGGTAGAGCGGGATGAAGAGAGAGATACATGACTTTGTTTCTAAGTGTCTTATATATCAACAGGTTAAGGCAGAACATCAATACACAGATGGGCTACTTTAGTTATTACTGATCCCGAAGTGGAAGTGGGAACATATCATAATAGATTTTGTGACGAATTACTTAAGGCATGCTCAGGACATGATACTATATAGGTAATTGTCGACCAGTTCTTCAAGTACTCTCACTTCTTGGTTATTAAGATGAATGATCCCTTAGATAAATTAACAAGAATATATATATAGGAGATAGTTAGGTTACACTGAGTTCTAGTGACAGTGGTTTTTAACAGAAACCCTAAGTTCATTTCTCAATTTTGGTCTAGTTTTCAGCAAGTCATGGGAACTAATATGTTCTTTAGTATTCCACCCTCAAACTGATGGACAATCAGAGAGGATGATTCGCACACTGGAGGATACGCTCCAAGCTTGTGTTCTAGACTTCGAGGGCCATTGGGATAATTACCTACATTTGATAGAATTCGACTACAATAACAACTACCAAGTAAGTATCGGCATGGCCGTATGAGGCATTGTATGGTTGCCCCTGCAGGTCACCGATCTGTTGGGAAGAAGTGGGTGATAGAAAATTATTCAACTCAGATCTTGTAGAGGAGACTGTAACAAAGATAGTTAAGATAAAAAAAAACATCTAGACAACTCAAAGTAGGCAGAAGAGTTATGCAGACACTTAGAGGAGAGATTTGGAATTTGAGAAAACTGATCAAGTGTTTCTTAATGTTACCCCTTTCAAGAGAATCAATAAGTTTAAGAAAAAGGAGAAATTAAATCCCCGATTCATTGAGGCATTTAAGATTTTAGACATAATTAATATTATTGCCTACAGACTGGCACTACCTCGAAAGCTATCCAAGATTCATAATGTATTTTATGTATCCACGCTACGTAAGTACAACTCAGACTCCTCACAGATCCTACCCCACGAGCTCCTTTCACTCAAGGAGGATCTATGTTATAAGAACGTACTAGTAGGCATTGTACATTGAAAGAGCAGAACACTTCGTAATAGAGAAATTTCCTTCGTCAAAGTTCTATGGCAAAATCACACATAGAAAGAGGCCACATAGGAGCTAGAATCGGACTTCAGAACCCAATACCCCCAACTATTTGATTAAGTGAGAAGGTGACAAATTTGAGGGACCAATTTTTTTTTAGGGGGAGAGTTGTAATACCTGAGACTAGAATTTGGCTTGGATCAATTTTTGTATTTATAAAAATAATTAAAAATATTATTTTAATTTTATTTTATTAAACTATTTGAGAAAAAATAGGTTATAGACAAAATTGAAAGTAATTTTGGAGAATGTGGGTGAAATTTTGAGTTCAGATGGTATTTTTTAAAGAAAAATTGAGACAATGGGATCAAAATGCAAAATGGAGAAATTCAGCCATCTAGGACGACCCAGTCAGCAGCCACGACAAACCAGAGTACGTCGCATGGCAAAACACACTGATATCAGCGCCATGCGGGCGATCTGTGTGCCAAGCAATCTGATGGTCCAAATTTAATCCCACGCGCGTGAATGGCTCAAATGTATTTCCTCCTTAAGTAATGATCAGATGAACGAGATCAATCATGATAAATGATCCAGATTCACCCATACAATCGATCTAAATAGGCAACGATCAGATGACTCTCCTCATTCTATGTCGACACGAATAGATAGCCCAAATCAACGTGGAATAAGTATATAAAATCGTGTCGCAGGGGAACCCTATCCGTAGCTGCACTTGCCCTCACCAGAGAAGAAGGACCAGTCGTTGGAGAAAGAGACCAACCCCTGGCTGCTGTCGTAGCACCGGAGCCACCACCGACTGCCAAAAAAGGTAAAATTCTCCCCTACCTGCTCAGAATTTGATTTCGAGTCTCCCTATAGCCATATCGGAGCAAAAGGGACGACAAGTGAGCCAAAAACTGTGGGTAAAACCTGGTGAAACTGCTGCACTGAAATCCTAAAACCCTTCCGATGAGCCCCTTCCCGTTTTCTATTTCACATCATTTCTGACTATTGTGTTCACCTTTCTTTTCTGTGCAGGTTAGCCAAAGAAGAAACCTCAGCCGCGAAGGAGAACTGCTAGTAGGTTCAATTTTTTGTGATTTTCTAGCCAATCGAAGCTCTCTAACGTGTTTTTTATAGGGACACGTGTAAAACTAGTCAAAATCAGCCAAAATTGGCCAGGTAGAGGCGAACTGCTATCGTGGGTGGTGGAGCCGGCACCGGAACACGACGGCGGTGCCATGTCGAAACCCTAAAATGGGCCAAAAAGGATTTTCAACACTAATTTTAGATTTTTGGGATATTTTTAGGTACATTACGAGTATTTTAAATTCTCGCAAGAAAAATTCAGGAAACCCATGACCCGTTAGGAGGCATAATAGATATCATGATGTTTTAAAACACCGATCTAGGTAAGGATCCATCACCCTATTCTTGGTTACAGTAAATTGAGGATTAATAATCGATGATTGTGTGTTTTGTGAAAAAATTAAAAAAACTCTAAAAATATTACAGGTCATTAGTGGAATCGGAACCGATTAGTTCATATTTATCCTAATTCTCTATTTATTTTTCTGTACTACCTATATTTACTTACTATTGTACTGTACATAATTGAATTGATGGTTTTTATGATCTTCTTGGTTATTTAGTTATTTGGTTCCTCCTACATTATTTATTCGATATTCTAGTTATTGGTTATTTGGCTATGCTAAACTATCGCTTGTTTAAGTACCATTTGAATTAATCTGTGAATATGAAATAAGATGTTGGTATGCTTTAGTAGTTGTTTATATGATGAGAGTCTAAACAAATAAAACCTTGCTGGGCATCTTAAGAAAGGGTGAACGGACCTGGTATATAGGACCCTACCATGAACATTACTTCAATAAGATAGGGGTAAGGAGTCCCATACTAAAAGGGTTTTGGGAGATACGGTTCACTCTCATACTGGACGGAGTATCGAGGCGATGGTATTATTGGTGCCTATTACCGGACGACATATGGGGATGGCCGGATTAATTGTCAAATATTGATACTAAGTTCACGAGTAGAGAGATATCCCTTTGGACCCCCAGGAGTCCTAGTAAGTAGGTTAAAAAGGAAGGATTATTGATCCTATGCATTAAATTGAGATGTCATTTGGTTAATTGTCTTCATAGGTTAATTTTGAAAAAAACCGCAACGATAAGTATCAAATAAAAAGTTTTAAAGATAAATGTGTTTACTTAAAACAAGGGCTCCATTAGTTATTTTCGAATTTTTACCAACCTTCAGTTTTTTATATAAGTGATTAGTGTGATATTCTTACTGAGTTAGTGTAGTTCACCTGTTTATTAACCATTTCATATTAAAAAGATCAAAATCTAGAACCCGATCAGCTAGAGAGTTGTGAGTAGTCCACCTCCCGGACTCCCTTCAAGTGCTAGTGAAGTTTGCCCTAAGATACTTATTTATTTATTTTTCTTCAATTACTATTTGTCTTTTATGAACCACGTAGAAGAGATATTCTCGTAACCCTATCGGACAATTAAATTTATTATATAAGGAATGTAAATCATAACATTATTATTCGCTTCCGCATTTAAATTATAAATTCATTTCCTTTGAGGTTCCAGGTGTAAAGGCCCATAACTTAAAAGAAAATAAAGTCATGAATTAACTACGAAAGTGAAATAATAGAGTTTAGGGTTTACATTCCTTACACAATAATTTAGAATGTCCAATAAGGCTACATAATATTCCTTCTAAAAGAATAAACTAAAATAAAAAAAATAAATAAAAGATAATATAGTGAGCATTCTAGGATGACCTTCACTAGCTTTTGAAGGGAGTCTGGGTGGTCAACTATTCACAACTATGTTATTGATCGGGATCTGGGTCTTGGTCCTCTTGATTTGAAATAGTTAATAAAAGGGTAAGCTACACTAACCCAGTAAAAATATCACACTACTCACCGATACAAAAACTGAAGGTTGATAAAAATCATAAAAACAACCAACAGAGTTCTTGATTTAAGTAAATTCATTTATCATAAGAAAATTTTTTACTGTATATATTTACTGTTGCGAGATTTTCAAAATTAACCTATAGAGACAATAACTCAAATAACATTCAAATCTCATATTCAAATGAGCAAGAATAATAAATTTCTCTTTTTATTTGCTTATTAGTATCTCTGGGGGCTCATAAGACTGTCACATTACACGTGAACCAATATCCAACATTATCAACTAACTAGCTGTCCCCATACCCCGTCCGGTATGAGCGCCAAAAAATATCATCTATTACCACCCCATCCGGTGTGAGGGTGAATCGGGTCGTCCGCTATAAGCACCAAAAATATCATTCCTCGATACCCCGTCCGGTATGAGACAACGTTCACAGTAGAGTTTCCTATGTACCCAGTCCGTCCACCATCTCTCAGGATATCTAGTAAAACTATCATTCATTAATTTATATCACCAAACAATTTTCTGTTTGCATATTAATTTCTAAATTTCACAAATCAATTATAAATCATGCAAGACAAGCAATATATATATCAAGGAAGCACAATTAAATCATTTAACCATTCTAATATATCATTAGGTATTTAAAGTTATAAATTCAACAATCAGTTAAATATGACAAATAAATAACTAACTGTTTCCAGCTCCATTAGTAGCCTGTAATTATTCTTAAATTTTGTTTAATTACACAAAATACCGTATTATCAATTATTAAGCTTCAATTCCATAACAGATAATAAGATGAAAATTTTTTACCCGAATTGGTGTCTAAAATACTAAACTTTTTACTGTGCTTACTGGCAGTCATTGGGTTTCCTGAATTTTCTTACAGAGATTAAAACACACTTCATATACTTAAAAATACCCCCCAAATCTTAAAAATCGGTGTTAAAAACCTTTTTCTACTAATTTTAAAATTTTAGCACGGTGGCACCGTTGTGCTCTGATGACGGCACCGCCACCTACGGTGGCGGTTTGCCTCAGCCTGGCAATTTTTAACTAGTTTTGGCCAGTTTCTTTCGATTTTATACTCATCCTTGCAAAAAAAATACATTAGGGTGCCTCAGTCGGCTGAAAAAAATCAAAAAATGAAAACCTACCAATGGTGAGATTTTCCGGTGTGGTGGCTCCGCTGGCTCACCTTCATGGCTGGACATTTTTCTTTGGTCAATTTACAGAAAACAGAACAATGAACACAATAGTGGAACAATAGTATGAAATTGAGAATAGGAAGGGGCTCATTAGAGGCAGTTGCAGGTTTTTCCCTTGGCACTGCTGCTAGGCTTTGCCCGCGGTTTTCGGCTCACCTGCCATTCATTTTGCTCCGATTTCGCTATGGGGGTGCTCGGAATAAAATTCTGAGCGGATAGGACAATTTTTGTAATATACAGAATTAATTTTAAAAATTTAAAATTAATGTTTAAAACATAATTTTTAAATTTATCAATTTTTATTTAATGTAAAAATTAGGAAAAAAATAGGATGATGATGAAATTGAAAATAATTTTGGGAAAATTTGGTGAAATTTTGGATTCTGATGGTGTTTTTAAAAGAAATATCGGACTGGAGGTCAAAACATAATTTAGAAAAAATGTGCCACGTAGTATCACCCACTTAGCAGCCCTGACGAACCAAAGTGCGGTTGTGTGGCAAGACATGCTAACGCGGTGCCACGCGAGAGGCCACGTTGGCAATCCGTATGCCTGTGATTGGACGGTCTGGATTAATTCCCGCACGCGTACACGGTCAGGATTTGTTCCCTCCTTAGGCGCAATCGGATGATCGCGATTAAATACGATGAACGGTTCACATTTATTCTCTCTTTAAACGGATCGTCTGGTCCAGATCAAATCGCGATGAGCAGTCAATATTTATTTTCTCTTCAAACGCGATTGGATGATCGAAATCAAATGCAATAGACGGTCCAGATTAAAGGAAGACGGATATAAATATCTCACTTCACATCAAACTCTAACCCTAGCAGCCAGCCCCACCATCGAAGAAGAAGAACCAGTTGCCGGAGAAGGGAGCCGACCGCCACCTGCCGTCGTGCCAGAGCCACCTCTGATTGCCAAAAAAGATATAAAAAAACTCATTCGCTCGAAATTTAATTTTGAAAGCCCCCATGGCCAAATCGTTGCAAAAGGACCAACATATATGCCAGAAACTGCGGAAAAAACTTGACACCGCCGCCACATAAAAAAAAAAATAAAAAACTGCCTCTAATGAGCTCCTTCCTGATTTCAGTTTCGTGCGATTTTTCCACTATTGTAATCACTATTCTATTCTCTACAGGTTGACCAAAGAAAAACATCCAATCGCGAAGGTGAGTTGGCGGAGCCGCCACATCGAAAAATCCCACCGCCGTTGATATTTTATTTTTTTGACTTTTTCGGAACGTGTTTTCTAGTAGGGATAAGTATAAAAGCAGTTGAAATAGGCTAAAACTAAGCAAAAATGGCCAGTCTGAGAAAAATCAACGCTGCGGGCGATGGTGCCATCGCTGGAGCACGACAGCGCCGCCGTGCCGGAATTTCCAAATTGGCCGAAAAAGAGTTTTTAACACTGATTTTGGATTTTGGGTTATTTTTAAGTACTTGAACCGTGTTTTAACATCCAAAGGAAAATTCAGAAAATTCAGAGATTGCCAGTAGGCGCAGCTGAAAACTTAGTATTTCGAACATCGATTCGAGTAAGAATCCCTCACCTTATTTCCTATTATGGAATTGAAGTTAAATTTTAAATAATACGATATTTTGTGTAATTTACAAATATTAATAATTATTTAAAGGTTACTAATGGAGCTGAAAACGGTTATTTATTACTGTTTGTCATGTTTTAATTGATTATTTGATTTTACAGTTTCGAATGAATGA
>NW_019014679.1:2387239-2405519 GCF_000150535.2 Carica papaya | reverse complement strand
AATGAATTTACCTAAATTAAGAGTTCCATTAGTTATTTTATGATTTTTACCAACCTTCATTTCTGTACCGGTGAGTAGTGTGACATTCTTACTAGGCTAATGTAGCTCACTCTTTCATTAACCATTACAGATAAAGAGGACCAAGATCTAGATTCCAATCCACAAAAGGGTTGCGAATAAGATGCTTAGTTGTTTACTTTTCATTTATTTCTTTAATTTTTTGTTTATTCTTTTATAATGATCATTCCCGTAGCTCTATTGGGTATTCTGAATTATTGTGTAAGGAATGTAAACCCTAACTTTATTATTTCACTTCCGTATTTAATTTATAATTTATTTCCTTTTATGTTCATGACAGTTACAGTTAGTATCAGAGTCGCATTCTTTGGAACCATTCCTTACACAAAAATACTAGAAAATACTAAAAAAATAAATTATCACTCAACCATTCCTTGTGAAATGCAGATACAGATAGATGAGGAGATGAAGACCCCCATTAAACCGAGCTGCTCGAGAGGGTTCGCTTCAAGAGAATGTTGACTGATTATTTGAAATGTTAGAGACACTCATCGCTGACCAGCACGAGAGAAAATGAGGGAGCTACCTGACCATCCCCCTACCACAAGTTGAGCCACCCCTACACCGGGAGGATCCTGAGCCACCTCGATATGACCCTGCTCCTCCACAGTACCACCCAGCACCACTACAGTATGGTCCGGTAACTTAATCGCATCACTTGGCACCACCATAGTATAGTCAGGTGCCCCAACCACAGCAACTGGCACCACTGCAGTACAATTTAGTGCCTCCACCATATCATCCAGTACCACCACAGGGCCATCCAGTCCATCCCCAGCACAATCCAGTCCCTCTTCCACGGGACCCAGTTCCTCCCATGATGGATTCAGGCTACATTGAGAGGCATAAAAGGGTAAATTCATCTACTTTTACAAGTGTATCTTCCTTTGAAAGAGGCCGAGTATTTGTTAGCTGAAACAAAGAAGGTCTTCACAACTCTTGGGATGATTCCTGAACAGAGAGTCACACTTTCCACCTACATGTTGGTAGGAGAGGTAGGTCATTGGTGGCGACTCAAGAAGGCCACCCTGCCCATTCCAGTCACTTGGGAATAATTATTGATTGCTTTTAATGCAGAGTACCTCCAAGAGCATCTCCGACATCTGAATGAAAAAGAGTTTGCACATTTGGTCCAGGGTGATATGACTATATCAGAATATGCTCGAAAGTTCCTAGAGTTGGGTCAGTATTCACCTGAGGGCATGATGGATGAAGATAGAAAGGCAAGAAAGTTCGAGTGGGGTCTCCATCTTGAGATTAAACAGCAGCTGTATGTGTTCGAGCTCAGTACTTACTCGACCATTCTGGCCAAGGCACAGCTAGTGGAGAGGAATCTTCGCACTTTTTCTCCATCAATAGAGAACCTTAGGCCCTCGATTTCACAACCCAAACTAGCATCTACTGCACCTATTCAGCAGAGACCTAGGGTAATGACTCAGACTCCTCTTCAGATTTCGACAACAGGACATGATAGGACTTGCTAGCACTGTGGCAAGGATCACGCGGACCGACTCTGCTATTACCTCAACAATACTTGTCGTATATATGAGAGTGCTCAGCATTATGCAAGAGAGTGCTCGAGAAATCAGAATCAGACCGGACCTCCTATTTAGGACAAGACTTACAATCTCACTCAACAAGATGCAGTAGCCAACCCAAACGTGATACAGGGTACGTACACTATCTGTAATCATCTTGTACATGTTTTGATTGATACTGGCGCCCCACATTTATTTATTTTACATGCTTTTGCATCAAACTTGAATGTATTACCTGAAAATTTTGATTATGTGTTGTTTGTGTCTACTCATGGGAGTAGGACACTATTGAGGGAGGTTATATATAGAACCTGTATCATAGATATAGTAGATAAGAAATTGAGTGTGGACCTGATAGAGATTGACATGGGAGACTTTGATGTAATCCTATGAATGAACTGACTACCGGTGTATCACGCCACCGTAGATTGTTTTCATAAGAAGTTTGTATTCAACCCTTCTAATGAAAAGTCATTTATAAATTAATAAAAAAAATTAAATATTATTCCCTCATGGCAATTTTTTCTATTATTAAGTACTTTAACTCGGCTGTTTTCTCCAACTAGGCAAACTAAAAAGGAAATTTGTATTCGAGAAATTCTGATAGTTCAAGTCTTTCTGGATGTGTTCCCGGAAGAATTACTTAGACTGGCAATTGACAGAGAAGTTAAATTCACCATAAATCTTCAACCAGGCACCCAGCCTATTTTGGTTGTCCCTTACCACATGAGTTGTGTTTAGATGGAGGACTGAACATGGTCATGATCAGAGGACTACAGAGGACTGAACATGGTCATGATCACGAACAAGTACCCCTTCCCCAGGATCGATAACCTTTTTTATCAGTTGCAGGGTACCCAGGTCATCTCCAAAATAGATCTGTGTTTAGGTTACTATAAGATAAAGATCAAGACAGAAGACATTCCCAAAATAATTTTTCGAACCAGGTACGGACACTATGAGTTCTTGGTCATGCCATTTAGACTAACAAACGCATCAGTCATCTTCATGAATTTAATGAATAGGATTTTCAGATAATTTATGGATAAGTTCATCATTGTATTTATCAATGATATCCTGGTCTATTCAAAAAGTAAAGAATAATACACACACCATTTGACTCAGGTTTTGCAGGTTCTCAAAGAAAAGAAGTTGTATGTAAAACTGAGTAAGTGTGGATTTTGACTCGAGTAGAGTACCTACTTAAGGCACATCATATCAATGGATGGAGTGTTAGTGAACCCTGAAAAAATTGAGGCAATGCTCTGCTAGAAAAAATTAACATCGGTCAAGGAGATTCGTAGCTTTTTAGGAATGACATATTATTACCGTAGGTTCGTGGAAGAATTTTCTAGCCTAGCTGCTCCTTTAACTCGGCTCACAAAGAAGAACGTCAAGTTTGAGTGGAACGAGGACGGTGAAAGGAGTTTTTCAGAATTAAAGAAATGGATGACCACTGCACCTATGTTGGCCTTACCGAGCGGGACAGAGGGTATACAGTTTATAGTGATGTCTCATACCTAGGATTGGGTTATGTTCTGATGCAGCATAGGAAGGTCATAACCTGTGGGTCTAGACAGTTGAAGAGTTATGAGAAAAACTACCCTGCATATGACTTAGAACTTACCGCGATTATTCACGCATTGAAGACTTAGCATCATTATTTATATGGGGAGACCTTTCAGATATATATTGACCATAAGAGCTTGAAACATGTATTCACTCAAAAATATTTCGTGACATGCGTCGGAGAAGATGGATAGAACTTCTCAAGGATTACAATTGCAACATTTTATATCACCCGGACAAGGACAACGTGACAGCCGATGCACTCAGCAGAAAAAGTACGGGTATATTAGCTCACTTAATGGTTTCAAAATGCAAGATAATAAGGGCTAACAAGTCAAGGTAGAGTATCAATGCCTAGGCGGGCTACTTCAGTCATTATCAATTTCAAAGTGAAAGTGGAAACATATCACAATGGATTTTGTGATAGGATTGCTTAGGGCATGCTCAGGACATGATGTTATTTGGGTAATTGTTGACCGACTCACCAAGTCTTCTCATTTCTTGGCCATCAAGATGACCAACCTCTTGTATAAGTTAGCAAGAATGTATATCCGGGTGATAGTTAGGTTACATGGAGTGCCAGTGACAGTAGTGTCCGACAGGGACCCCAGGTTCACTTCTTAGTTTTGGTCTAGTTTTCAGCAAGCCATGAGAATGAAACTGTGCCTTAGTACTGCATTCCACCCTCAGACTGATGGACAATCAGAAAGGACAATCCGCACACTGGAGGATATGTTCTGAGTTTGTGTTCTTAACTTTAGGGGCCATTGAGATGATTATTTACCCATAATAGAGTTCGCTTATAATAACAGTTACCAAGCAAGTATTGGCATAGCTCTGTACGAGGTGTTGTATGGCCACCCATGCAGATCGACGATATGTTGGGAAGAGGTGGGTGATAGAAGATTTTTCGGTGCAAATCTTGTGGAGAAGACTATAGCCAAAATAGTTAAGATTAGGAAGAATATCCAGATGGCTCACAGCAGACAGAAAAGTTATAGGGATACTCAGAGGAAGGATTTGGAATTTGAGAAAGGTGATCGGGTGTTCCTTAAGGTCACTCATTTTAAGAGAATCAGTAGATTTGGCAAGAGGGAGAAACTAAATCCCCAGTTTATTAGGCCATTTAAAATTTTAAATAGAATTGGCACCGCCGCCTACAGACTGACACTACCTCCAGAACTATCCAAGATCCATAATGTGTTTCATGTGTCCATATTATGTAAGTACAACTCGGACCCCTCTCACGTCTTGGCCCACGAGCCATTTTCACTTCAGGAGGATCTGTCATATGAGGAGGTACCGATCAGTATTGTAGACCAAAAGAGTAAAGTACTCCGCAATCGAAAAATAGCCTTCGTCAAACTCCTATGGTAGAATCACACCTAGGGAGAGGCCACATAGGAGATAGAATCAGACTTCAAAGCACAGTATTCTCAACTATTTGATTGAGTGCGAGAGAGACAAATTTGAGGGACCAAATTTCTTTTAAGGGGTGAGAGTTCTAATACTCGGAATTAATTTTAAAATTTTAAAATTAATGTATAAAACATAATTTTTAAATTTATAAATTTTTATTTCATGTAAAAATTAGAAAAAAAAATAGGTGGATGATGAAATTGAAAATAATTTTGAAAAAAATGGTGAAAATTTGGGTTCTGGAGGTGTTTTTTTTAAAAAAAATCAGAAACTGGGGGTAAAAATATAATTTTTAAAAAATGTGCCACATAGGATCGCCCAATCAACAACCCTGACGAACTGGAGCACGCCACGTGGTAAGGCACGCTGACGTGGTGTCATGCGGGAGGCCACATTGGCAATCTGTGTGTTTACGATCGGACGGTCCAGATTTATTCTCGCGCGCGTGGACGGTGTGGATATGTTCCCTCTTCAAGCACGATTGAACGGTTGTGATTAAACATGATGAACGATACAGATTCGTTTTCTCTTTAAACACGATCGTATGATTCAGATTAAATCACGATGAATGGTCCAGATTCATTTCTTCTGTAAACATGATCGGATGTCCGAGATCAAACGCGATAGGCGGTCCAGATTAAAGGGAGATTGATATAAATACCTCACTTCACACCGAACCCTAACTCTAGCCGTCAAGCCCCCTCCACCCCTCCCCCCCCCCCCCTCCTGGAGAAGAAGAACCAATCGTTGGAGAAGAGAGTCGCCCGTCGCTGCGCCGGAGCCACCTCCAACCGTCAAAAAAGGTAAAAATGTTTTTATTTGCTCGAAATTTAATTTTGAACATGACCAAATCGGAGTAAAATGACCGGTGGATGAGATGAAAACTGGGAAAAAATCTTGGTGACGCCACCGCCAGAAAAATAAAAAACCACCTCCGATGAGCCCCTTTCTGATTCCCGTTTCATGTGATTTTTCCACCATTGTAATCACTATTCTGTTTTCTACAAGTTGATCGAATAAAAATGCCCAACTGCGAAGATGAGCTGGCGGAGCCGCCGCAGAGGAAAATTTCACTGCTGGTGAGTTTTTATTTTCTGATTTTTTTTAGCCAACCGAGGCCCTTTAACATGTTTTCTCACATGGATGAATATAAAACCAGCTGAAATCAGTCAAAACTAGCCAAAAATGGCTAGTCTAAGGCAGACAGCAGTTGTGGGTAGCGGTGCCGTCGCCGGAGTACGGCGCCACCGCCTTGCCTGAATTTTGAAATAGGCCGAAAAAGGTTTTTTAACACCATTTTGAGTTTTTGGGGTATTTTTAAGTACTTGAAGCATGTTTTAATCTCCAAAGAAAAATTCAAGAAACCCAGGGACCGCCAGTAGGCGCAGCTGAAAGCTTAGTATTTCAGACATCGATTCGAGTAAGAATCCCTCACCTTATTCTCTATTATGGAATTGAAGTTTAATTATAAATAATACAGTATTTTCGTAATTTAAAAAATATTGATAATTAATTACATATTACTAATGGAGCCGGAACCGGTTATTTATTATTGTTTGTCATGTTTTAACTGATTGTTTGATTTTACAGTTTTGAATGCATGATAATATACTGGAATTGGTAAAATGATTCGATTGTGTTTTTTTGATGCACGTATTGCTTGTTTTGCGTGATTTACAGTTAAATTATGAAACTAAAAATTAAATGTAAACGAAAAATTACTTGATTAATGAATGGATGAATTGTAGCCTTACTGGATATTCTGAGAGATGGTGGACGGATCGGGTACATAGAAAATCCTACCGTGAACGTTATCTCATACTAGACGATGTATCAAGAATTGGTATTTTGCGCTCATACCGGATGGGGTATGGAGACAGCCCGTTTCATCCTCATACCAGACGGGGTATAGAGGGATGATATTTTTGGTGCTTATACCAAACGGGGTATGGAGACGGTCCGTTTCACTTTCATATCGGACGGGGTATTGAGGGATGGTATTTTTGTCACTCATACCGGACGGGGTATGGGGACAGCCGATTAGTTGACAATGTTGAATAAGGGTTTACACGTAGTAGGGACATCCCTATGGACCACCATGGTTACTAGTAGGTAGATAAAAAGAAAAAATTATTGTTCTAGTTAATTGAAAATGAGATTATGATATTGTTTGTGTTATTGCCTCTAGAGGTTGGTTTTGAAAATCTCGCTACGGTAAGTATGTAATAAATGATTTTATTTATGATAAATAAATTTACCTAAATTAAGAGCTCCATTAGTTATTTTTATAATTTTTACCAACCTTCATTTTTGTACCGGTGAGTAGTGTGATATTCTTATTAGGCTAGTGTAGCTCAGTCTTTCATTAACCATTTCAAATCAAGAGGACCAAGATCCAGATCCCGATCTACAAAAAGGTTGTGAATAGGATGCTCAGTTATTTACTTTCCGTTTATTTCCTTAATTTTTCATTTATTATTTTAGAATGGTCATTCCCGTAGCTCTATTAGGTATTCTGAATTATTGTGTAAGGAATATAAACCCTAACTTTATTATTTCACTTATGCATTTAATTTATAATTTATTTCCTTTTATATTCCAGGCAGTTACAGTTGGTATCAGAGCCGCGTTCCTCATAACCATTCCTTACACAAAAATACTAAGAAACACCAAAAAAATGAATTATCACTCAACCATTTCTTGTAAAATGCAGGTACAAATAGATGAGGACCGGCCAATTAGCCAGAAAACACTGCCAAAGCCCGACGCCGCCGCCGCGGAAAATTTCACAAACCGCCTCTGATAAGGCCCTTCCCGATTCCCGTTTAGTGTAATTTTTTTACCGTTGTGATCACTGTTTTTCTCTCTACAGGTTGATCGAAGCGAAACACCTAATCGCAATGTGAGCTAGAGGAGCTGCCGCACCAGAGAGCCCTACCGCCGGTGAGTTTCAGTTTTTCATATTTTTTCGGCCCACCGAGCCCCTTTAGCGTGTGTGCTCGCAGGAATCAATGTAAAATCGATCGAATTTGGCCGAAAATGGCCAACCTGAAGTGGACTGCCGCCGTGGGCGGCAGCACCATCGCCGAAACACGGCAGAGCTGCCGTGTCAAATTTTTGAAATTGGTTGAGTAGGCCCTGGGACTGATTTTTGGGTTTATTTAGGACATTTATAGGTACCATAAGCGCGTTTCAATTCTTGGAGAAAAATTTAGGGAACCCAGGGGCCGCCCGTAGGTGCAGTAAATCATTTAGCTTTTCGGCGTCAAATCAAGTAAGGAACCCTCACCCTATTTCCTATCATAGATTTGAAATTTGAATAAATAATAATACGGTCTTTTGTACAAATTAAATAGATGTGCATAATTAATTACGGGTTGCTAATGGAGCTCGAACCGGACATTGTTCTCTGTTGATTTCTGTTGATTTATTTTACAGTCTAAAAGTATGATGGTATCTGGTTTATCTGCTTTATGGTTTAAATGCATGTATTATTGCCTTACCCGACTAGTGTTTGATTTTGGAATTTGAGACATGATTGTCTTACCGGATGCATGTTTCTTTATTCATGTGATTATATTTGATTTGATAATGGAGACTAAGAAAAAACATGAAAGGGGTGTGATCAAATAAACAGATAGTAAGGACAATCTTACTAGATATCCTGGGAGATGGTGGACGGACCGGGTACATAGAGAACCCTACCGTGAATGTTGTCTCATACCAGACGGGGTATGAAGACTTAGTAATTTGGTGCTCATACCAAACAGGGTATGGGGACGACCCGCGTCACCCTCATACCGGACGGAGTATGGAGGTTTAATGTCTTTGATGCTCATACTGGACGGGGTATCGGGACGGTCCGGTAATTGAGATTGTTATGAGAAAGGATTCACGTGTAGTGGAGACACCCCTATGAACCTCCATGGATACTAGTAGGCTGGTGAAACGAGAAAAGGTTATGATTTAGTTTATTGTTAATGAATATGAATTTATAATATGCACTATGTTGCTGATTGTGCATGAAGTTATGATCTGTATGGTATTATTGTCTCTATAGATTGTTTTTATGAATTCTACAATGGTAAGTGAACGGTAAATGATTTTATGATTAATAAACGAATTAGCTAAATTTAGTACTCCATTAGTTGTTTTAATTTTGTACAAACTTTTGCTTCTATGCCAGTGATATAGTGTGATATCCTTACTAGGTTAGTGTAACTCATCCTTTATTTAATCATTTCAGATCAAGAGGACATGGTTCCATAGCCCGATCCGCAAGAAAATTGCGAATAGATGCTAGATACTTTATATTTTCCTTTACTTTTCTCATTTCTCGTGTTTCATTCAGAGAATTCATTCCTTAATATTTGTTTAGTACTTTTAAGTTATTGTGTAAGGAATGTAAACCTTAACCTTTTATTTTACTTATGCACTTAAATTATTATATATTTTATTTTAGATTTCTGGGTTCGTTACAGGTTGAGGATGAAATTAAAAATAATTTTGAAAAAAATGAGTGAAAATTTGGGGTCAGATGATGTTTTTGAATGAAAAATTAAAAATTGGGGGTCAAAATATAATTAAAAAAATTACACCATGTAGGACTGCCCAGTCAGTAGTTCCGACGAACCGAAACGTGCCGCATGGCAAAGCATTCTGATTCGGTGCCACGTAGGAGGCCACGCTAGTAATTCGCGTGCCTGCAATTGGATGGCCCAGAAGCGTTCCCGTGCTCGTGGACAGTCCGGATCCGTTCCCTTCTCAGGCTCGATCAGACAGTCGCAATTAAACACGATGAACGATCTAGATTCGTTCTCTCTTTAAATGTAATCGAATGGTCAAGATCAAATCGCGATGAACGGTCCAGATTTATTTTTTCTTTAAATACGATCGGATGGTCGAGATCAAACGCGATGAACAGTCCAAATTTAAGTGAGACGGGTATAAATATCTCGCATCACACTAAACTTAAACCCTAGCCGACAGCCTCCTATTGGAGAAGAAGAACCAGTTACCGGATAAGCGAGCCAAATGTCGTCCACCACAGCGCCAGAGCCACCTCTGACTGCCAAAAAAGGTAAAAATTCTTTTATCCACTCAGAATTTGATTCCGAGCACCCCTATGGCCAAATCAGAGCAAAAGAAACGACAGATGAGTCGAAAACTGCGGATAAAACACGAAACTACCTCTGATGAGCCCCTTCTCATTTTCTATTTCGTACAATTTTTTCACAATTGTGTTCACAGTTCTATTTTCTACAAGTTGACTAAAGAAAAACTCTCAGTCGTAAAGGTGAGCCGGCGAAGCCGCCACACCGAAAAATCTCGTCGCTGGTAGATTTTTATTTTTTAATATTTTTTGGCTAACCGATGCTCCCTAACCTGTTCTCTCACAGGAATGGGTATAAAATTGACTGAAACTGGCAAAAACTGTCTAAAAACGGCCAAACTGAGGTAAATCGCTACCGTGGGCGGCGGTGCCGTCGTGCTAGAATTCTGAAATTGGTCGAAAAAGATTTTTAACACCGATTTTGAATTTTTTAGGGGTATTTTTAAGTACATGAAGCGTGTTTTAATCTCCGCATAAAAATTCAAGAAACCTAGGGACCGCCAGTAAGTGCAGTAAAAAGTTCGGTATTTTGGACATCAATTTGGGTAAGAATCTCTCATCTTATTCTTTGTTATGGAATTGAAACTTAATAATCGGTAATATGGTATTTTGTATAATTTAAAAAATTTTGAGAAAAATTACAGGTTACCAATGGAGCCGGAAATTGGTTAGTCATTTATTTGTTATCTTGTTTAACTGATGGTTGAATTTACAGTTTTAAATACATGATGATGTACTGGAATGCTTAATTGATTCAATTGTGTTTTCTTGATATATATATTGCTTGTCTTGTGTGATTTACGGTTAATTTGTGAAATTGGTAATTAATATGCAGACAGAGAATTGATCAGTCATGTGAATTAACGAATGGTAGCCTCACTGGATATCCTGAGAGATGGTGGACGGACCGGGTACATAAAAAATCCTACCATGAACGTTGCCTCATACCGGATTGGGTATCAAGTATTGACATTTTTTGCGCTCATACCGGACGGGGTATAGGGATGGCTTAGATTCACCATCATACCGGACGGGGTATTGAGGAATAATATTTTTTGCACTCATATCAGACGGGGTATAGAAACGGCCAGTTAGTTGACAATGTTGAATATTGTTTCACATGTAGTGAGACATTCTTATGGGCCCCTAGGGATATCAGTAGACAAATAAAAAAGAAAAGTAGTTGCTATTGCTCACTTGAAAATGAGATTGAAATATTATTTGAAATATTGTATCTCTATAAGTCTATTTTAAAAATCTCGTAATAGTAAATATATGCAATAAATGATTTTTTCTTATGATAAATGAATTTACTTAAATCAAGAACTTCATTAGTTATTTTTATGATTTTTACCAACTTTCAGTTTCTTTATCGGTGAGTAGTATGATATTTTTATCAGGTTAGTGTAGCTCACTCTTTCATTAACTATTTCAAATCAAGAGGACCAAGACTCAGATCCTGATCAACAAGAGGGTTGTGAATAGTTCACCACCCGGACTTCCTTCAAAAATTAGTGAAGGTCGTCCTAGAATACTTAGTTATTGACTTTTTGTTTATTTTTTTTATTTTCGTAATTTCTTTTAGAATGATCATTCTCGTACTCCTATTGGGTATTCTAAATTATTGTGTAAGGAATATAAACCCTAAATTTTATTATTTCGCTTTCGCATTTAATTAATGACTTTATTTTCTTTTAAGTTCTGGGCCTTTACATAGAATTTTTTCAAGATTTGTAGTCATAACCTTCTAAAAAACATAGTAATAAAAATATTCTCAAGTCAATTTTTACATATCAAAATTACTTATTTCGTGATATAATTTTAAAATATATTATTTGATAATAGTGCAATGTACTAAAATTTTAGTCTTTTATATAAATATTAAACCTATATTATTTAAAATTTAAGTGTAATGTAGTAGTAAATTTTATTAAAATTTATTTTTGATGATGCTTAGCTAAAGAGTGTGGCAAGTGGTAAATATTTATGGTTGATGATGTTTAAATAATTAAAATAATAATTTAGTTTTTGTGTAATTTATTTTCATTCAAATTAGTTTCTGTTTCTATTATAATTCAAATTAATTTTTATACTTTTAAAAAGCTTTCAATTTAATTCTCATTGTGATTAACTATTAAAATAGTTAATTTACGTAACACGTATCAAATTTATTGACACATGACACCATTCGATTGATCTGACTATAAGTTAAATATTATATTAGATACTATATTGAAACTTAAGTACTAAAAATTTATAAGATTGAAGCAAAATTTGGTGCATCTTTTCGCAGTCCTTCAAAAGACATACATATATAATATTTCAACATAGTCATGTTTTTTTTCCTCATCCTTAGAACTAGTTATTTCTACCACTGTTGGTGAGGTATTGCTTAATAAATCTCTTCGCATCTTTGCCCATGTAATATACAAGATGACATCTATAAAAATCTCATTATGTCATAATAATACAATTCAAATTGTAGAGTGGCATCCCTAAAAGTACGATCTTTAGTTCTGTAGCTTGGGGCAACCCTCGAGCACATATGTCAACCCCATAATTTTTTTTTTTTTTAGTAAAAGCTATTAGTAGAGTCCACACTAATTTCTCTTATTTTCTAATGCAATTGAAAGTTTGATAAGTTGGTAAATTAGATAGAGCAAGTCGAGTGAGTTTTTTGCAATTTATAATAATAGTTTCGAATCTTTCATTTGCAGTTCAGTATTTTTTTTTTTACTTTATGCCAACTCAAAAGAGGACGGGAAGAAGAAGAATAAAACAAAGTAGGAGATGTTTTGAGAATTTAGGAAAATTAAGGTTTAGAGATTTTAATAGATATATATTTTTTAAAAAATTTGTAGATTAATTTAACATAATCAACATGTAATTTTTTTTAAATGTCAAAGTAATATATAATATAACATAATATTCAATTTATAAATAAATTAATAAAAAAATATCACATGTTAATAAATTTAATTAATAATATTTAAATTAATGGTGTTATCTGTTAATAATTTGAATAAAAATAAAGATAAAAATTAATTTGGAGAAAAATAAATAATAGATGTAACAAATTGTTATTTTCGCAATGATTAAATGTAATGGCAGTTGGCAAGTGGCAGATGTTGGTTAGTTTGGTTATTGATGCGGCCAAAGGATATATTTGACATATTCTTGGAATTAATATCACGTATTGGACTAATCATATAGAGACCAAGTCAAGAACTGTCATTTCAACATCTTACACATTCTAATTTCATTATTTAAAATTAATTAAAAGGAGTCCATGGTTCCTAAAAAGAAGGAGTTTATGGTTTCTTTTTTCTTTTTTTTTTTTACAATGTAATTACTGCAATTAAATTAAATAAATTAATTGTTAATGTTAAAATATTATCAAAATATAAATTAATATTTGATAAAATTTAAACAATAAAACACAAGTCTTACAAAAATTTATAAAAAAAAAAAAAAAAAAAACTTTGATTCAAAATTAGAGAAAGAATTTGCTTGGTTAAAAATATTCATGACTGCAATTCTCCTACTTTTCTTTTAAATTTTGGTCAATATTCTTTAATTTACTCTAGGATTTTATGTGTTTTTCATAGAGGAGTTTTTGTGTGTTTTAAATTTATTAGATTAAGTTACAATATTTATTCAAACATATATAACCCATCATAACTTTATTAAATTTAATAATTTAGTTATAATTAAGCCAATATTCATGAATTTCTCCTACAATATTTATTCAAAAATAATTAAGGTTAAGTACAATTTCATTATGTATGTACTTTGAATTTATTTTAGTGTAGACTTTATAGTTTATTTGGTGGGTAAAATATATTTTTAAAGATAATTACTAAAATTAAAATTAAATTAATTTTAAATCAATAATCTAAAAATTAATAAATTTGATTTCCTTTTATTAGTAACAAAGATATATTCCATTCACTAATTTTAAATTAAAGAGAACCTCTTTTTTTTTTTTTTTTGAAAAAAGTAGACGATATTGAGAATAAATAAAACATATAATAATGAAGAGAAAATAAGTTGGCATATTGGAAATATCCCTGTTATGATGTAAGTAAAAGCATCAATTACAAATATAACTCGCAATGACATGTGGGGACTGCTTTCCACAAATAAAACTCAAATCGCAAGCTTAGATCTGTCTTAACTCCATTAATCTAAACCATTTATGTTTATTTTCTCTCTGCTTTTTCCAATTCTAAATCTGGTAATTTTCTTTCATCAGTCTCTCTCAAATCTCTTCATCAAACTCTTTTCCCAATCCAAAAATCTAGAGGCCCCTTCCAATTTCTTCCCCACAATGCTCCATCTCAACTCCATCTTCTTCTTCTTCTTCCTTTTCTTTTTGTTTTCTGTAACCATCTTGGCAAACCAGAAAAAAACAGAGAACCTGAGTTAAAGAAATGAACCGAATTTCCCATTTTCAAGTCTTGTAAGTTTCCACCCAGATCTTCATCTTTGAAACAAGTTCAAAGTCTGATGAAATGACAAACACCCACTTGCTAAAACTACTTCTTATACTGACTCCTGCAATTTTCTTGCTCATTCTCGCCGCTACCATCTTCTTCTACCGCAGAAGGAAAGTTCAAAACGGTGAGTACGACATAGAAAACAGAGAGCAGAAACATGAAGAAGACACGGAAAAAGAGGACCTGGTTACTTTCCTTGGAGGTGAAGACCTTACAATCTGTGACATTCTTGATGCTCCTGGTGAAGTAATAGGGAAATCCAACTACGGGACTTTGTACAAAGCGTTGTTGCAGAGGAGCAACAGTGTGAAATTGCTCAGGTTCTTGCGGCCTGTTTGTGCGGCAAGAGTTGAAGAGTTTGGTGAGTTGATTGAGTTGCTGGGAAGCGCTAGGCATCCGAATTTGGTGCCTCTTCTCGGTTATTATGCAGGCTCAAGAGGAGAGAAGCTTCTTGTTTATCCATTTTATTCGCGGGGAAATCTGGCTCAGTTCATTAGAGGTTTGTTTTCTGGTTACTGCTGATTCCTTTTTCTGTTTGGTGTTCTAGAAAGAAGGAAAGTTGAAAAAGAAGCTAATGTTGTTCCACCCAAAATGACTTCTTCCTTCTTTTTTTTTTTTTTAAAAAAAAAACAAAACTCTAAAAAAATGCATTTTATGGGCTGCTGGCTAACTTGAACTTTTCTCCTTTGAAATTCAAGATTCTCAATTGTCTTTTTCCTTTCTTATGGTATACTTTCCTTGTACCATTTTCTCAGGAATCAAACAGAAATTTGTTGGGTAGTTTCTCTCATTAGTTTTTAGATTGGTTTTCTTTTCTCTTCCTGACAAAAAGTGGGAGAATCCATTAATGGGCAGAACAGAAAGTAGAGTAATAATTACTGTAATATTGAGGCTAGGTGAAATTGATGAAGATGGAGAAAGTAAGTAATGGAGGTCAAAGACAAAAAAGTTCATGACTTTCTGAGTTGTATCATCTGGGTTCATCTCTCACATTGCCTGCTAAGTTTCCTTTGCTACAGAATCATTTATAATTATAAATTTATATGATTTTCTTTTAACTTTCAGCTTTCTAGATTTTTGAGATCCTCTGTTTTTTTGTTATGAAATAAATGATGGCTGAGCTGTAACCTGTAAGCACCCCAGCTAGCAGAATTTATGAAGAGAGAAATTCTACTGTTAACTTTTCTCTAATTTAATTTTGTTTTCTTCTTTTCCAATTCTAAATGCTAGTTTCTTTCAAATCTTCTTTTTGGCTGAATTTGTTTTGTCAAGGTATCCAAATATATAACGCATATATGTAGTTGTATATGCATATATATATATATCTTCTTCTCTGTCAGGACTACAAGATTTAGATCTCTTGTAGTGCACATAGTCAACAATAACCGATTTGTTTTTACTGCATAATCTGTCTTTGTCGGCACCTACCCTTTGTCTTTTTCTTTCCATTTCTTTATCTAGAAGAACATGGCGACAGCCAATTTTCATCTTGCAGTTGCTGCACAGAAAATGAACTAGTTAAAAAGAATGAGAACTAGAATTTTCTTACATTTCTACTTTTACTACTTGTAAGTTCTGAGTAGAAGGATTTCGTCTCTTGATTTGCAGATGGAAATGGTGAGTCGCATAAATGGACAATCATTTACAGGATCTCTATGGGCATAGCCAAAGGACTAGAGCATCTTCATACAGGATTGCAGAAGCCCATAATTCATGGGAACCTCAAGTCAAAAAATGTATTTTTGGATCGAAACCATGAGCCATGTATATCCGATTTCGGATTGCATATCCTCTTGAATCCCACAGCTGCACAGGAAATGCTGGAAACAATGGCAGCTGAGGGCTACAAAGCTCCTGAGCTGATCAAAATGAAGGATGTAAGTGAAGAGACTGACATATACAGTCTTGGAGTAATCTTGCTTGAACTGCTGTCAGGGAAGGAACCAATTAATGAGAATCCAACTCCTGATGAAGATTTCTACCTCCCAAACTTCATGAGAAATGCAGTTCTAGGTCATAGAGTCTCGGATTTATACCATCCAGACATACTGCTGAGTAACAATAAGAGTGACGAATTTGAGAATCCGGTAATGGAAGATTGCATTTTGAAATTGTTTCAGCTTGCAATGACATGTTGCTCTCCTTCTCCTTCTCTCAGACCCCACATTAAGCAAGTTCGCAGGAAACTTGAAGAGATCGGGAATAGGTGTTGGTTGGTAGCAGAACATTTTGCTTGATTGCTTCAAAGCCAACTTTTTCTACATGTCAAAATCAAATGGGTCTGTTTTGGTTGTAATGCAAATAGTGACCCAAAAAAAAAATAAAACTTTGAGTATAGCAGTGTATATGAGAAGACTTGATCATAAAAAAACTTTTTGCATTTTTGTCATCCAACTAGCAAAGTAGAATTCTTGATTTTGTTTTGTTAGATTATAAAAAAAATTTGCAGCAACTTGGTATTGTATCAAACTAGGCAATGGTAGATTTGATCAGTTGAATTATAAAAGATGCAGGACTAATTGATAAATAAACTCAAAGATTATTTTCCTTTTACTTACTGAGACGGTCATAACTAATTGTTTGCGGGTATGAGAAAGTTCTTTTAGGTTGATTAAATAGTGTTCTTAAAGCTAATTTTCCAGTTTGCTCTCGCTGAAATGTGAGTAGATTTGTTTATAAATGCATTTTAGATGATTAGTAACGGGGGAGCAGTGGTGCGTAGGTATTGAATTAATTTGGTGGATATTTAGTTTAATGATTTCTGTACTCTCTACTTATGGCTTACCAGCATGGTCAATCCTTCTTCAACATGTTCTTACTGGCTGTAAAACGTTTGATCTGTTCAATCCTTCTTTGGCATGTTCCTACTCGCTGTAAAATGTTTGATCTGTTTGAGTCACAGTCCCATATTGAAACCGAATCAGAATGCATACGGAAAGCTTTTTTGCTCAACAGGGGCTCGAATGATAAAACTTTTACTTGAAATTTCAAAACCTCAAACCAAAAACACTCAGGATGATAAATTGATGAACCAAATCAATTTTCTAAGAAAAAATAGAATCAAACACAAGCTAGGGCAGGTATGAATTGATAAGCATCAAAACATTGGAACTGTAAAGAATTTGGATCCTTAGATATTGAACTTTGAGGTGGACAAAAATCATGAAGCATCTTGAAACTCCTGTCCTTGAAGTTGTACCGTATAACCTTCTTAGGTATGTGCAGCACCAGATATGATTTCTCATCATCTTCTTCCTCCACAATACACAGTATTGAAAATGAATAGTAATGCAGGTGCATTGGATTTAGTCTTTTCATCCTCATCTCAGGATATGGAGCTACAACAGAAGATAAATCAACCTGGTATTTCGGGAACCATCCAGAGTAGTCTCTCTCCATTTCATAGACACAAAACTGGATAGTGAGGGAACCATAGATTTCGACAAGATGCAGATGGCCCCGGGATTCTCCAAAGTACCTGTTTTACCCAAATAAGATAAACCGAGCAAGCAAATAATCAAACACAATGGAGTCAAAGGATTTACACCAAAAAAGGCTCCGCTTCTACTCCTTTGAGAAAAGTCATGACATAAACCAGGAATATCTAGCAATACCTGAACCTTCTCTCACTCCATTCTTCTGGGATTAAAGGAATTGGCATTACTCGAATTTGCTCGTTGTCAACATCGAAGGACACAGAATCACTCCAATCACCAATCCAATGAACAGCACCATTCCAGAACACTGCATTCTTGAACTGTATATCAAATGGCAGAGCGAAAGGAGCACCAGAAGCTCACCAGGGCCCTGTTCTCGAGGAGTAAACCTCAATCTGAAAGTGGTTGATGGAAGTATTAGAAGCCTTGACACATAAGCTTGTAGTGAGTGACTTTGAAGGGTCAAAAGCCAAACAAACATCAAGAATGTGAGCAGAACTGCTAGCACATGGAGGAAGTACAGTGTGCTGTTTAGTTGCAGGATTATAAACATAATAGTTTGGCTCAGGCTGATTTTTGCAGGAGCAGCAACAAAGTAACAGGCCGTTGCAAGATTGGAGGATAGAT
>NW_019014679.1:2365645-2378197 GCF_000150535.2 Carica papaya | reverse complement strand
CTTTTTTGTTCTTGATACTAAAAAAGATCCATCTCTCTTTTTTTTTTTTACTTCAACTTAGCCTTTCCTTGATGCAGCAAAACTTCCCAGAAACTTTATACACAATATTCTGATATCCATTCTTTCAGCATGTCCATACTTCATAATTATGCAAACAAACAATTACAAGAATGAGTTACTCTAAGGACATCCATTCTACAGAACAGCAGATATTCGATATGCAGGAAAACATAATATAACCCTTCTTTCTGTTAAAAGATAACTGTTCTCTTCAGATAGAACAAAGGAAATAAACCATTTGACGATCACCTATGAGAAATCTTACCAGAAAAGCTTCCTGACCAGAACATGAAAGCAACTGTTACTAAGAAAATCACCATAAAGGACTGACCTTCATATATGGCAGGTTTATCCACTTGGGAAGTGATTCGCCGGTATATCACATTAGCCCCTCGAATAGACTTGCTTTGTTTACTATAAAAAAGTATAAACTTGAGCATGAAATACCGGAAGCCTTCATACTTGGGTTCTTCAACTCTGACTGGGGAGTCTGGTGGCAAAGCTAATGAACCAGGTCTGGACAAGAACAACCTATCCAAATTTACCTATTGAATATTTTTTTTTAATAACAGCAAAAATGTTACTCATTGAATAAATATGAACTCAGGTTTCAGCAAGATTGGATATCCTTGCGCAAACATCAATGAAAGACATCAACATAGGTATCATAACTTTATAAGACAAGTTAAACTAATAATTAAATAAAAAAACAATCTTTATGAATTAATCTACTATATAATCTAATTTTTAGACGTACGGCACAAAGCTTGGACAGGGGGAACCAAAAGAGTTTCAGTAAAAAGTAGAAAACTTTTTTCCCGGGCAAAGAAAAAACAATTTCTCTATCTAAATCACAATGGAGATAACTCTTGACTAGTTCTGTTTTCAGGAGCACACAACCTACATTATTCAATCAACAAGCCTAAATTTAAAAAAAAAAGGGTAACAAGTATATATTTGCATTAATGCTAATCATGCATTCTTACCAGAGACTTTCTCGCGAATTCCTTTTCACCAGAATCAGGGGGAGCTGGTGCCAAAGTAGCAACAGTTTTTGCGTAGCTTTGGCGAGAAATGGCATAGACATCTTTCCGATATTCCACGCCATTTA
This sequence comes from Carica papaya, assembly GCF_000150535.2. Next base: position 2,377,026 of record NW_019014679.1, on the reverse strand, counting down.
ATGACACAAGCTTTGAGAGACGAGTAACAGCTCTTGTCCATCTTGGTAACATCCTCAGTTCCCTAGTAAACTCCAAAAATCACCATTTGCAACATATATGTGCACAAACGTATTTTCATCTTACTGGTATCATTAAACTAAGGTGACTACACATAAGCATTGGATCAAATGCAATCTATTTGAAGCATTTTAAGAATCCACTAGCTCGGCTGACAGAAAATGCGCAGCGAGTAGCAATCAAAAGAATAAAATTGAGCATGAGACTGAAAAAAAAAAGAGCTTTCTGCCTTTCAAGTGGCTTATTAATCATTTAAACGAAAACACAACTCTTAACGAATAAAAATAAAGCAAGAGAAAAAGAAATTTCTATGGTGAAGATTAAACCTCGTATAATAAATTAAATTGGCTCAGATGAACAGCTGGTCGGAGTTGCCAATGGTGATAGAATTTGGGATAGTGGCAGTGAAAACCGATCTAATAATGGGGGAAGCTTTGCCGTGCTGCTACGCACTGCCCCGCGGTGTTAGACTGGGGTGAAGGTGTGCGACCAGGCGAGGAAAGGGATTTGATACAGCCCTGCAACTCGAAGAGGGAAAGTAGATGGAGGAGGAAGGATAGTGAAGAAGAAAGGGTTTTCCGTTTAATAAGTATGAAAGTAATTATACACACACGCAGACGTATATATATGATATCCTTAAAAGAAATTACACTGATAATACGTTAATTATTTTAATATAAAGAAACACAGGCTACTAAGTTATTTCAGAAATTATTTTATTATATATATTCAAATATCTCACAAATATTGCATTACTTTAAAATAATTTACATTAATGAATAAAATTTAAGAAATAAATATTTTTAATATTTTATTAAGATTAAAAGTTTAGTATCACCTCAAAACTCAAAGAAAGTTTCAAACTTGATCTCAGCTTCCAATTAATCATATTTTTAATTTTAGTCATTTGATACATAAACATATTAACTTTGATCGTGTACTCAATTCTATAACCATGAAATTTCATTCTCACATATTAAGTAATAGATTACAAATCACTTAATAACTTCAAACAGGTTTTCTTCTTTTCTTAGCATCAAAGAAAAAAAAAATATTATTATTAAAAACCATTTTGGTACATAAAAATATTTTTTAATGTTTATTTTATTCATAGAAATATATAATTAAAGTTGATAAAAAATATTTGAAAATTGCTAGTTAACATATATTGTTTTGTGAATGAAATAATGTAAATATGTAAAATTAAAAATAAAAAAGAAATAACTTATTTTCTCCTTCAATACTTGATATGTTATGTACAAATATCTTACCTACTTTATATTCAATCTCAAAGTGTTTTGGAACATCAACAAAGTTTACTCCCTCAGACTCCGAAAAAGCTGATCCCAGCATATTGTGAGAGTAAATGGCTCAAAATATTTTTATTCATTTTCAATTTTAGTTAATTACCATTCAGACTTTAGAATTAAGAACTTCACATTTTATTTATTCGTTCAGTTTATTTGGTTAAAATAAACTGCACTTGTCACTTATAATAATCTTCATCCTCAAAATTTTAAAATTAGATAACCAAATAAACTGCACTTGTCACTTATAATAATCTTCATCCTCAAAATTTTAAAATTAGATAAAAAAAATTATGTTTTACAAGTGCTCATTTATATGAATTCATGTTTCCATTAATCATCTGATAACAATCCCACCTTGTAATCTTCTTTGTTAAATCAATTACCATGCCATTAAATTTTTGAGAAGATAGCTTTCACCATGCTACTTTGGTTAATTTTAACAAAATAAAATAAATATATTTAAAACTGTTAGGAACGGAAAATATATTTAAAATCCTCCACCAAATGGGTCAGCCAAAAAACTGGAAATTTTGTGATCTTCGGTGCTTGTGCAAATTTAGCTGTGCAGCAATCTGCTGAACAAGTCCATCTATATAAAATAGTGGCAGTGAACAGTTTGTTTAACGACTGCTAGAAACTCATCGAACTGCATCTATATAAACTCCAGAGATATCAATCCCACTAATACGATCGTTGAAAGCTAGATAATCATCCTGGTGCTTTGGATCTTCCCTTTTTTTTTAAAGAATAAATTACCGTAGATGTCAACTCCTTACAGCTAAGTCAATTAAGAAAATTTAACAAACACAGAATATTATTTTTGCAGAATTCATAATAACTCCCTGGTGTTATATTTCACCTAAGCCAAACTCCACTATTTCCACAGTTTGCTACTTATCGCTAGATCTTTCTTTCAATTTTTGATATATTTCAATTCACAGACACATATCAAGTCAATCATCTTACTAGTGAACTAACTTCTAGCATTCACAAGTGAAGTTTAGGATTCTAAGAACAGTCATAAAACTAACAAAAAGAAAGAAAAGACGAATGCAAATCAAGTATTGTGCATTTGGTATTTCTCACGTGATCCTTGCTTCAGAAAATAAGATGCCCCTTGAAAGGACGAGGGTACAAAACCAAAACCCCAATGTCATGACATAATGTACGAGCAAAAATGTTACCTAAACATTAATCCGTTCCTATGAAAAAAGAAATCTATATGATACAGACGGTATCAATTTTGGAAAACACGTGCCTCCTCATAATAACCTACCCATCCCAGTTTAGTAATGTATAACGTCATTACAAGGGCCGCCCAAACCCAAGAACTCCTCATTACTATCATCTAATCCACAACTAGCTCTTGCCTGTTTGCCTCAACACTCTTTACACTAGTTTTCTCATAATTAAATTTTGGAGAGAAGAAAGACTTAATACAAAGACCCTAAATAAGCTGAATGGATCTGTTGAAGTACCTTAGCCGCAGCACATCATAGATATTGTTGAAGGCTTTCACCGCTCATCAACTCCATTTCCTTGATAACATCTTGTGCCAAGGATTTTACCGGCAACTCCACATCCTCCAATAGTTCACCTAGGAAGGGGATTGTTTCAGGTATAAGCACAAGATATTCTTCTTTCAGGCTATCCAAAAACTGCTTCATGATCCTCAGACCCAAAATTCGAGATCGCATCTTCTCACTCCGAGTTTGCATCAGCACCTAAAATATTATGAAATATGCAAAAATATCATTAGCAGTAGTCTAATTATGCCTATAGCATATTCGAAAAAATTGATAGGCAAAAGAAAATACCTAGAAAGTTGTGAGAAAAAGGAAATGATGGGTTACAAATATATGTCTTTATGCCAAGGCTACACATGACTACCTCGACAAATGAATATGAATGTTATAGAATGCAGGCAAGAATAAAACGGGCATTAATGAGATAAAATATTTATCAATAGGCTTCCAGATGACCAGATCTGAGAACTAACAAACGAAGCACCCAGTCATGCATCTCCTATAACGATAAGGATTTCTAACAAATCACAAGCAGTCAGCATATTAAACCTGAGAATAACGTGCAAAGCAAAGAAAATTATTAAAATGCTGAAAAAAGCAGATGGATAATAAAAAAGATTCCACAAATTACCTCATGATTTAAGGGTTTCCATAGAAGGTCAGATCCAGCACTAACTGCCATTTGACCAATACAAACAACCAACAAGTCATCAACTTCCTGAACAGATGGTATATATGGATGCTCTTCCAAAGACGCTGGTGGTTCTGCAACAATCTGAGAGACAATAGGTTTCAATAGAACCTGCAAAATATGTAAACGCAATCAATAATACAAATACCAACCAAAAGTGCACTAACAGAGCAACAACATTGAGAAAGAACACTTCCATAAGAGTTCCTTTGTTTCACACTTGAAAACATCTTCATTACAAAATAAACAGTCTAGATAAATTTAAGATGCCAAACCACCATAAAGCTTAACTAAGGTAGAAATACCCTTTTTTAGAGAAAATTTTGGAAAATATGGTTTCCCTCTTTTAGTATTTTAACATGGGCACTGACAATCTCTCGTGTCTAACCATATTTAGATGGAACAAACTGGGAATGATACAGGAACAGAAAATTTTCCGATACAACCTACAGTATATGGTAAAGCAAGTACACAATCAGTAAAATAATAGAAAAGATAAAACATTAAAACCAGAGTTTTTGGAGAAAATAAGTTGGCCTGAGAAAGCTGTAAATTATATTACTAGACACCAGGTTACACCTGTACGTCTTACCCTGATACCCAATACCTTTTTGATGGACTCTTAATGGAACAGAGACTGACATGGGTTATACAGCAAACAATTCATCACAATAATCACTTTGGACAAATGCAACCAAGTCACAATAAAAAAAATACTGTACGCTTTAGGTGCCACAAACGATGATTGTGAGTCAATAGTGAACCAACAAAATTAGCTGGCTAGTAGAGAATATGTTAAAGTTTAAAAAGGAAAAGATTAAACTAGCCTGAAAGCTTGAGGAGTCAAGAAACTTCAGGTTTCCAGTATCATAGAGAAAGCATTTGTGTAATGATGATAACACTAGCGCCTTGAGATGCCAATGTTTTACTGATAGCACATCGTTTCCTTTTACAATATTGCCTAATTCCTGAATCTTCGCCTTCTTTTTCTTTCGAATAAAAGCGGAGTTTTTGGTATCTTCTGCTTCAGTAAGATGCCGCACACAGCCCTCAAGCAGATATTTGAAGTAGGGGACAAAAAGAGACCTGCATTATATAATACCAAAGCATATTAGTCCTAAATTACATCCTCCCCCCACCCTCTGGCTATGTTTATAAACTGATCCACACGTCGACCTATAAAAGTTCTATAGTCAAAAAGCTTTAGTTGCTTGTAAGAAGGAATATCAAATAACAAACCAAATTTTAAAAAGCCAAATACAGATCAAGTTGTTGACTCACCTATGAATCTCAGCAAGTTTATTGACCAAGACATGCAAAGTTATAGCCCTATCTATACTCTTGATTCCGGTATCAGAAATGTCTTCAACCTCTGATTCTGCCCATTCAATACTCCTAATAAAAAGAGGCTTGAACATAGTCTCAGTAAGTTTCATCGTCAAAACAATCATTGCATTGATAATACTTCTCTCAACAACATCAATATTCTTAATTGAGACAGGGTGTTGACGTCGAAGATCGAGGGCATGCAAGCAATGATCAAAAATCTTTCCATGATAGCTGCCAACAGAGGATCTATCCATTCCACCAACCATGTTAGCTACCATTTCAAATGAAATAGCCAAGCTTGAATCCCCAATCTCAACAGCCCGAGAGTATATCTTTAACAAAGGTTGTAGAGCAAGTCGAACCTAGAAAGAGACCAGATTAATTGATACTGTTGCAATAATTTCGATAAAAAGTTGAAAACCGAAAGTTAAACATCTATTCATGCACACATGTAACACGCACGCACGTGCAACTTACTGGTATTTTTTCAGTGAAGAACTTGCGTACAACATCAGCTTTCACCTTAAACTTCGCATTGTTTTCTGAGACATATTCAGGATGAAGCACCAAAAGTTCTATTATGTCTCCAAGATATGGGCTTAATAAACCTCCAACTTTGTCAATAACTGCCTCTAAAATGACAAGAACAGACATCCCAACAGATTCTTTTGAACTTGCATCATCATTAGTTTTGCCTCCTAGGGGAAAACCCAAATACACGTCACGGGATTTAGCAATCGTATTCTTCATTATGCAAGGTAACTCAGGAAGTGCCCTCAGTCCAAGCACATTGATCAAAGCACCAGTTGTTCGAAGGGAGCTGGAAGAGACCAACACATCCTTGGAACTAATGCATTTTGCAACAGATGCAAGGCATATGCTGAATATTGAATGATTAGAAGGAAACCTAATTGCCAAAACCTCCAGTGTTGAAACTGCTAATGCCAAGGAAGTATTGGACCCATCAGTTATATTATCAACTAGTCGAACAATTTCCAAACACATACTGCCAAAAGATTCAAGAGCACTCTGATCCAAATGGAACCAGTGATGACTTGAATAAGTATTGACCACGCTTCTCCACTTATGCTTTGGCTTAACTGGATCATTATTTTTCACAGTATCACATAGAAGTCCAAAAGCCTGTTACAAAGTATAACTTGCAATGTTAAAGCAATTCAATAATTGTATAAGATCTATAGCCCTATCACCACTGCCTTTGATTCTACAGGTAGTCAATGTTCAGTACTAATATTTGTACAACAGTGATACTATAATCACCGTAGTCGGGCTTCCTTTTGGCATTAAACACAAAGTTTTTTATTTGTAGCACAAGCTTCAACTTCTTGACTTCACCCATGGGGAAAATGGCACACTCACCTATTCTCTAAATAAAAAGAAAAAGTTATAGTGGATTTTATGTTAGTGTATCTCGCAACTGCTTTAGATTTTTAGCATTTTAAATGTCCCGGTAACAAGTTTCCTCTATTTAGCAGAGACATGAGTTCCAAACAAGGTTCCTAACATGAAACTGACTGATCATTTACCTTCTTTCGCACACTGCTGTCTGTATGGCGAAGCAAACTACCGATGCCTTTGAAGAATTCTGAGGGAATCATAATCGACGTTATTGTCCTCAAGATAGCATTAATATGTGCCTCTAACTCCTTTCTAATTCTAGACAGTTTCCCCACTTTCTTTCTTCTTGCATCAACAAACTGCAAGACAATCCGCTCCATAAGCTCCTCAAGTTTTCTCTGCAAAGTTAATCAGCTGAGAAGTTATTTACGCATGTAGAATGCAAGATAAAATCCAAAATAAGAAATTCAAGATGCCAACAAATATGGTTAAAAGAACATTAACATGCCTATCCCCTACCCACAGCTTTTTCCATAAAAAACATTACAGTGGTGACATTAAAAATGATAGATCCTTGAGATGTATCTAAAGTTTGTCAAAGAGTTGATGAATGCATCTTACCAATACTAGCTAAATTAACATAGTAATGACTCATTAGTAAATAAAAGTTCCTTGAAGTGTGAGTAACTAAAGTGTGTAAAAGAATTAACAAATAATTCTTCTAAATGTAAGCTTATAGAACCATCATAAATTTCCAATAAAAGGAAATTCTGGACACATTAAACTCTTCATGATAGATCTGAGTAGAAGCAACATCTATAGCAATGGGGTAGTCATGGTCTTGAGGAAATAGGGATACTGTTGGTGGCGACTTTAACATGGTCTTGAGGAGAACTGAAAGATCAGGTAATAATTTCCCTCATAGTAACATTGATGAATTCCAGACATTAATAGACAACCTGGACCTCATTAACCTTCCATTGAAAGGGGGGTGATGGACATGGAGTAATCAAAGAGAGCAACCATCTTTTTCAAGAATTGATAGATTTCTCATCACCTCTTATTTGCTTATGGTTCTTCCGAGTGTCAGCCAGAAAGTCATTTCTAGGCCCACATCCAACCATTTTCCCATTTTGCTATCCTCGGATGGAATCCAGTGGGGCCCCATCCCCTTCCGCCTCGGTAACAAGTGGCTAAAGCTCAATAGTTTCAAAACTTTAGTTGCGGACATTTGGAACAACAAAACCATTAAGGGCTCAATTAGCTTCAAAATTGCTCACAAGCTCAGAAGAATCAAGCTGGAAATTAAGACTTGAGCTAAGGCAACTGGAAAAAAGGAGGAATGTATTAACGACATTCTCTTAGAAATTGAAGTGCTGGACAGAAAAGAAGACAGAACAATGTCTCCGCTGACAAAGAAAGAAAGAAGGTACTGAAAACTGATCTGGCTAGTAGAATGCATATGGAAGCCATTTCCTGAAAACAAAAATCTAGAGAAAAGTGGCTCAAAGATGGAGACAGAAACTCCAAATACTTTCACATGCTTGCAAACCATAGAAGGAGAATCAACTATGTTGAGGAGCTCATCATTGGTAATAATTGTATCAAAGGTAATGAGGCCTTGTATGAAGGGGCAAAGAAACACTTCCAAAACTTATATTATGAAGATTCCAAATTCAGGCCGAAACTTGATAATCTCTCCTTCAACAGCGTCAATGAAAGGGAAAAGGCCCAGCTTGAGGAAAAATTCACAGAAGAAGAAATTCTTGACTGTCCCCGAGAATGTGATGGGGACAAAGCCCCGGGGCCGGATGGTTTCAACATTAAGTTCTTCCAAACTTTCTGGGATATCATCAAAGGTGACATCTTTGAATTCTTCAATGATTTTCGTAACCACAGCTCCTTTGTTAGATCTCTAAATTTTTCTTTTCTTATAATGATCCCAAAAAAATTAATCCCAAGAACATAAATGCCCCCATTGGTCTCTTGTATTTACAAATTGCTCTCCAAAGTTTTGGCCAAACGACTGTCTAAGGTGCTTAACCACATCATCGGTGAGTGACAACAAGCCTTTGTGTTCGAAAGAAAAATCTCTGATGCCATCTTGATTGCTAATGAGACCGTGGATGAAGTTATTTGACACAATCAGGAAGACATTTTATGCAAACTAGATATGAAAAAAGCTTTTGATCACGTTAGTTGGGATTTGATTGACTATATGTTTCAAAGACTTGGTTTTGGATCAAAATGGAGAGACTGGATCAGAATTTGTGTCACCTCCACCAGCTTCGCTTGCATTGTCAATGGCGGGTCCTCCTTCTTTTTCACTGCCTCCGGAGGTTTGAGGCAAGGGAGCCCCCTTTCCTCCCTTTTTTTATCATACAGATGGAGGCCTTGAGCAAACTCATTGAAAAAGCCAAGGATTTGAAACTGCTAAAGGGGATTACTGTTGGCAGCAAATGGAAAAAGACACGCTCATTTTCTGCCAACTCGAGATCCGCTCTCCTATTTTTTAGATGCATTTTACTCTGTTTTCAAGCTGCATCTGTGCTGAAAATTAACCTACACAAATCTGAGTAGGTTGAGCTGGGAAACGGTACTGCTGGTGACTCTCTTAAGCAGGTTCTGGGCTGTACTGTCCCAGCTGCCCATCACCTATCTGGGCGTCCCGCTGGGCACTAAACATAATAACAGCAAAAGCTGGGACCCAGTGGTGGATATGTTTCATAATAGATTGACTACTTGGAAGAGAAAATTCCAGTCCAAAGGAGGAAGACTGACCCTCATTTAAAGCACGCTTTCAAATCTACCTATATACTGCCCATTAGTGCTTAATATCCCATCCAAGGTGGCAAAAAGAACCCTTGGTGCTCTTTCAATGAATTATTCTTGGTATCCAATGAAACACAAATCTTTTGATGCAACAAATTAAAATATCAATAGAAGAAATATGTAAGAGCCTTGATCAGAATGACATATAATTTTTGCAGGTATGAGAGAAGTTCAAATTTTAAAACGCAGAGATACCTGGATGTCATCTGAATCCTCATTTGATTCAAGTTTTGCAGCCAATTCTGGACCTTGCAATTTTTGTATAATGAAATCCATTGCAAGTAGTAATTCAAGGTATAATTCTTGACATGGATTAGCTGTTTCAATTTTCTGGAGAAACTTCACAAGAGAATGAAGCCATATCGAAGATGGATATTGCTCGAGTATTTGCAATGCAAAGACATACTCCCACTCTCTCTGCACAGGACAAGTGAAGCTGTCTGAGGTGCCTGCGTACTCGAGGCAAGATGATCCTTTCCTCAAAACTAAAGAATGGGAAAGAAGATAGAGCAATGAAGCCAAGCTATTGCATTCCCCCAACGTCCTACAGGAGAAAAGCAATATCTGCTCAGCCAGAAACTAAAACCGACAGCAACCGAATTAAGTTTTAACTTCAGTAATACCTCAAGAGATATACAACAATTGATAGCCTTCTATGCTCTGCAACATCGGGCAACACATCTACAAAAGTCTGAAATAAAATTCAACATAATCAAGATCATTTTCCAACAATCCCACTCATGCAGCTCTCGGGAGAACTCCAATAAAATTACCTGTAATAATTCATCAACATTGTTGGACTTAGACAACCAAGAGGGGAGAACTGTGGATACAAGCTCCTCGAATATATTCTGAGAGTGGCTGTCGATCTAGAGAAAGAAACGAGAAAACAATGATAACCAGTAAATAAATCGTATATGAAAATATCAAGAATCATAAAAATTTTCTGAAAATATGGTATGGAGATCTCTGCCTCTAATGTACTGAATTTAGGAAACTATCAACAAACAAATTGAATAAAAAGTACCTTTAGGAAATTTATGAAAATCGAAACCATTTGGGAAAAAAAAGGACTAACATAAAATACCAGGTGCCACAAATATGTCGACAAACCTGAGTGACTGTTGATTTTCCAATAACAGTAAATATATCGGTCACATGCTCCAAAATTCTCTCCGGGACAATCTTAGAAACTGAAGTTAACAGAGAGAAGACATAATTGCGGGTGACTCCATCAGTCACAAAATGAGCAAACTCAACCAACATTTTTATGTCAATAACACTTGTTATGTCATCCTGCAAGAAAGATGCATTGTATAGCTAGTTTAGTACAAAATACACCCGATAGGTTGCAAAGATTAACAGAAATGACTAAAAACATATGATTGCAGGTGTAATTTGCATTCCAAGAAGAATGTTAAATAACATGTTCCAACTCCCAAAATGCATACCTTTACAGTAGTTGCATTCGCAAGTGAAGCACAAATATCTTTAAGAATTAACAACAAAGTCTGTTGCACGTAACACACTGTGCTAGAAATGGTCTGAAAAATCGCAGATGAAGCTTGGACCTGCACTTCATGCTCGCGAAGAGCACCATATACCCATGAATTTGATAGAAATTTCCCAAGAAGCTTAAATAAGGGCCCTAGAAGAGAATCCCTACAAACATAGGATGATAGAGGTTTTAGTTTTATGAAATGAAAAAAGTCCTTGTTTATAAAAGGATATCACATGGATAAATAAAAGCTGACCTGTCTGTTATGTCTTTCTTCAGCAGCAGTATATCAAGGAGAGAGCTGAGGAAATAGAGAGCTCTTTCTCCTCTATACATCAAATTTTGATGTTCTCCAGATTTCTTCTTCTTTCTTCTTCACAAAAGAACCAATTACAAGATTTTCCTGTTGCAATATTTGGGAAACAGTACGAGCTACCGTGGACCAAGAAATCTGTAACATCCAGCAGTATCAAGGAGTTATAACAAACACTGCTGTTATGAAAATGAAGAAACTAAAAAGAAACTTAGTATTTGCACTGATAGCATATTACACGCATTTCAATTTTTTTTTTGAGATAAAAGTGTGATATGTATTGATTAAGGCGCTAAGGGAGCGCCACCCATGTACAAAAGAAGAAATTTACAGATCAATCAGTATATTTACAATGGAACCAAGATCCTCCAAACTATCAAGGCTGTGACCTAAGATAATAGATCCAAAAAATGTAACTGTCTATCCTTAATAGTGACAAAATTAACCTCAACACCCTCAAAAACT
>NW_019014679.1:2345334-2364025 GCF_000150535.2 Carica papaya | reverse complement strand
AAATAATAAATGGTAGCCAACACTTCTCCTCAAGTTGGTACAAGGATATTGCACATTCTTAACTTGTAAACCAAGTTCTCAAAAGCCATACTGCAGTTTATCATTGTCAATCCTCTTCTTTGTTCGAATATTCTGATTTAACTAAATTTGATGCACCTATAGCTGATGAAGAGTTGAATTGAGACAGAATACGCCTCAAACTTTAAATCTCTTCGGTTGAAAAGATTTCAACTGTTAGTGTGTCAGGTGTTTCACTTGTCTCAACTAAATTTCGTGGAGCTCTTTTAGGTTTACCTTTCCTTCTCTCACGATCTCTAGTTAGTTTTCCATATAATTTCCATCAAGTTTCCTCAGAGTGTTTTGTCTTGTCACAATACTCACACCTCTGCAGATATTTGAACTGGTCAGACTGAGCAACTAATCTAACTCTCTCAACTGGTGCTATGTGAAGTATGACATTCCTTCTACTTCTTCTTACTAAACATAAGAATAACCTTATTGTAGTGAGGGAATATGGTCCTTACCAAGCACCTGAACCGGTATATAATTATATTCGGTGTTCAGACCAGCTAAAAAATTATAAATCTGCTCATTTTCTCTTAATTTTTGAAATTTGACTGCATTTTCAAGATAATCTACTTGAAAGTCTTGATAACAATCTAACTCTTGTTATGATCCACTTAGTTTTGAGCAATATTGAGAAATAGATATCTTTCCTTATTTTGTACCATTAACCTTATTACAGAGTTTATAAATTTAGACATCATTACCCACTTGCGAGTACATGAGAGAGATTGCATTTCATATTTTCGCTACAGTATTGAGCAACAGATATATTCGTTCAATACAGGGTCACATGGAATTGATGAATCAAGATAGTAGCAAGGAATTTTCAAAGTCCCATATGTTATATTCCAAATTATCTACATTTGATTTTTTCATATCACCTGTAATGTACCCCTACAATTCTCTAACTTTGATAAACAATAAATAAAATATTGACCAAACAAGATAACTAGTTCCATCAAATTTTACGGAATTGATTTGTAATGAAGGATTATCCGACTAAGAAACTATCACATTTTTTTCTTCTGTCATTTTAGAAAACTAGAAACAAGAAAAAATAATACCCAATAATGAAGAACATATATTTTAATCAGCAGCAAATAATGCTAAAAAAGTGTTGCAAACTAGAACTAAATCTGTCGAGCAGTAACTCGGCTTGGCTCAGCTAAAAACGGCTCGTCCTCAACTTAAAAACGGCCCAAACTTGGCTCAATAAGACTCAAACTCAGCTAAAAAATGATTCGAGCTTGGCCAAGAGGGATAGCAGCTTTGCTCGACAACGGTTCAACTTGGATAGATCAGATCTGCGCGAAATGCGCCGCAACGCGGAAGACTAGGTTTGGATCTGCATGCGACAAGGCGCGCCTAGAAAGCTTCCTACACATGTCTCCGCGTGCGACGGAAGAAAAAGATCGAAGGTCGAACCTGCGTGCAACCTGTGTGCAGTGGAAGAAGGTCCAAGGTCTAAATCTGTGCGTGACATGGTGTAGCTTCTTGCGCGTGGCTTTGCGCGCAAAAGAAGAAAACTTGCGACGCGGACATATCAGATTTGCGCAAAGTGCAGGGCAGCAAGAAAGCTTCCTAAGTAGCGGAATAAGGAGATCGACTGCTTTCTCTCTTCCTTTGATCTGGCATCTCTTCCTCTGATCTGGCTTCTCTTCCTCTAATTTGGCTCTCTTCTTCTGATCTAGCTTCTCTTCCTTTAATCTAGCTCTCTTCCTACTCAGTCTATTTTTGCTATTTTAGAGTTTGGAAAAAATTCTAAAATTAGAACCCTAAAATAAGTTTATTTGGCTCTCTCTCTCTCTCTCTCTCTCAGATCTGGCTTTCTAGGGTGCTGTTGAGAATAGATCCAAATAACTAGGTATCAACCCACTCTATTGTGCTATTTTAGGGTTTGAAGAAAACTTTAAAATTAAACTACTAAAATAGCTTTATTTGCCTCCGATATCATGTTGATTTTTAAAGAGAAAAAAATATTAATATTATTTATCACTTTTTATATTGTTACACTTAGAGTAGTTATAAAATTCCTAACATATTGATAAGAAAACTCATATTCTATTAGGATTCTATATTTATGAGATAATTATTCTTGTACAATTCTATTTATATCATAATAAACTAATTAAATAATAAATTAAAATAATTAAATAATAAAATATAGTCGCCAACAAATAATTGAATATCCAACTCCAGCATTTGATACTAGGTTTTTTAAGAGGAAAACAAAGAGAAAACTCTTTTGTGCATGCTAAATCAATCAAACACTACCATCCACGCATGAACACAAAAATCAAATGCTGAGCTTCTTGATAATAAAAAGTCAATCAGTCAAAATAGAAGATATCTAATCTCATTTATCCACCTTACTACCACGTGGGTCATTTGGAAGGAAAAGGACAAGAGGGCTTCCGAAGACCAAGTTTTTCCTTCTTGTAGAATTAGGATTTTTAGTTCTAGAAACTAGTTTTTTGGTTTACGGGTTATCCTATTACTAATTATGAGGATTTGGGCACCTTATTAATATTTTGACTGATTTTGTAACTATTTGGTATATGGCTAGCAACCTTTTTGCTGCCTGTATATGCATTATATATTACTTGTGCATTTTCTTTCCCACAAAAGAAAAAACAATCTCATGTATAAGATAAAAGACCTTAAAACTAAGCTCGCATGAATGTTACCCCTAAAAATAACTCAAGTTGTAACTTTACCTTCACGACCAAAATGAACATTAAACATAAATGGACCCAATTAAACCTAAGTTACATGCTACAATAGCAGGTCATTCACTCTTTCCGTTTTTGTTTTCAAAACATCTTGCTCACATCACAAACTCAGTAAGATAAACTCTGAAACAGACTGATGCACCCCCAATATGTTGGAAGCCCTGAAACCATTACATGCTAAACAATTGATAAGCAACACTAGACGAATCTACTTCACAAACTAATTTTTTAGACTCCTCTATGAGGTGCTTCATAGCAAACTTCATCATTTGCCTTGAAATCCAGACAATTAAGTTTCACTACTGATGTAACACTGGAGAGTTTTCTAATACAACAAGACTATACAAACTAATTATAAAGAAAAACTTAGACCTGACAGCGAAAAGAACAGATGAAGTAAAGAAAATTTTCAAAAGTATAGCAAATCATCTTCCATCATCTAAGAATAACCTGTATCTCAGACTTCAACCCATTGTAAACTTGATTGTTTAGCTTTTGCAGGACAGTAATACATGGATGTGCAATGCCAGGGTCCTCCGGAGAGATAGAGTCCAACTGGAAAAGCAAACAATTGAGACCAGACATAAGAACACATCTAGTACAACTGTGAAAGCAGGATCGAATTGCTATTGAAAATTATTCTTACTTGCAAAGCCTTCAACAAACAATCTTCAAGTCCTTCAAATGATGAAGAGGGCATGAGGCAGATCTAGTAAATGCAAATTAAAATGAAATTTCCATAAAATATTTAGGAGTTTTCACAAGGTGGAATTTTCCTAATTGAAAACCGAAACAAACAAAAAGAATTTATATTTACCTCCAAAAGAGTGCACAAGATTTTGACTTCAGTTTCTGACAGCTTCTGGGAAGACTTGTTCTGCTCAAAGTAATATTGACTACGTCTAGACAGCAGTGATTTGACATCTTCAATACATAGGATTGCGCTGCCCAACCCTTTGAGTGATGAGAGAACGACTAGCTGTCCAAAAGAAACCAATTTCATTGAATTACCTCCTAAAAATATCAGTTTTATACCTAAAGCACAGTAATTCTTCCTTCAAAGAAAAGTACCCTATGAAATTACTAACTACCTAAAACAGAGCAGCTTCTGAAAATAAAAAAGAAAAAGAACTGGGAAGAAACAAAAAGAGAGAAAGGAATAGAGTGCACCTTCCCATATGCAGGAAGTCTTAGCACAGAACCAATGATGAAAGCAAGAATATTATCTTTTGTAGATTGATCCAATCTGAAATGGAACATTAGAGGAAAAATCTCAGATTGTTAAGCATTAAAGAGATATGTCAATTATTTGGAATATACATCTTCCATGATGATGGGGAGATGTTATACAATCAACAAAAGAAAACTTAGATTTTATAAATCAGGTGTGCATAAACTAGTTCAAGAAATCATATGACCTTTAACCTAAAGCCTACTTAGCCTGGATGTAAACCATAGAAGATATCAGCGAGACACTAAATGCATACACACAAAACAAGCAGAAACAGGTTAAGTTCAACAAAAATAACAGTCAGCAACTCACATTTTTTGGACTATAAAATGACTAATTGATTTGCTACACCAAGTAAAAAACTTTTATATTATTAGAAAACCTATCTTTCAGAGCTTCCTAATGCAAGGGCTGTTGATAATTGCAAACCATTTTTATTGGCTGACATGGTTCCCAATTATCCAATCCATAGAAACTACTAAAAGACAATTAAACAGAAGATCCAACAAAAGGAAGGAAATTCAACATTCTAAATGTTATCATTTCCCTCAGCAACACCCAGCATTAACTAACACAGTCCCATCAGCTCAGGTTTCCGTTAATAAATACCAATTCCCATTTTCATTAAAACTTTCAACAACCTTTTGAAGAAAAACCTGTAGAATCATATGGAAGGAAAGATTTTATAAGGAGAAGGAAACTATCTAAGATATTAGGAATAGATGACCTTTTAATAAAATATTTTAGGGTCCAAAACTAGGACTCTTTAATCCGACAAAAAGGAGAAGCTTCAATAATTTATTACAAACAAGTGATAGGACTACAAATCTAATATGCTAGATAATAATTGAACTGTGAAAATCAGTAATTCGGAAGCATTGGTCAACGGACAGTGTAAAAAATAGTAAAATCTGCCTGTTGTCATATCGTCTCATTGTTTTTAGCTGTAGTAAACAGCACTCCATTCATTGATTGAAAAAATAACCAGAAAGGTTCTATAGTTACAGAAGCTAATACCTCCGTTCAACGTTCTGTGGCACTGAAAGGGTACTATGAGGAAAACCCAGCAATGATATCAAGAAAGAAGAGAGATAATTTTTGTCTGATAATATTAGCTCCTTTTGTTGGATCATTAAGTCCAACAGTTCATCAAGAAAATGACTCCAGACCAAAGTGCTCCCTGTTTCAAGATATACAATTTGAAACTGAGTTAAAGAACAATATATTCCAGTAAGAATTTTGATCTCACATGGTGGTACCATTTTTCTTGCTAGTGAAGTCAATACGTCGCCAGAGCGCGTGAAGCCCTTCAATGCAGCTCATGGCGGCACTTCTGAGATCCTGAAAATTAGATGGAATTTATATAATATTATCTTAACTGCACTTGATCAATTGCAAAATAACCATTCATCAAGAAGATAATTGACCATCTATACCTATAAGCAAAATGGATACCAAATTCCCTAAAAAACCCTCCAATTTCGCTCATCCAAAACCACCGAGAATAAAGACAATGGCTTTTACCATGAAACATGATCATAAGCTTACTCCATGTAAAAGAGATGCAACGACAGAGTCCCTTACTCCAATTTTTCTCCAAACCCCATTCTCTTTAACATATACATGAAACAACCATTATACATGATTATAAGCTTTTTCTAGGTCTAACATAACTGCCCTCTACCCAAATTGTAACAGAGAATCAACAACCTCATTTGATATCAAAGCAGCATCTAGAATCTATTGAGCACCAATGAGAGCATGTTGGGCTTCACCAACCAACTATCTGATCACCCTGCTGAGCCTGATGGCAAGAACTTTAACATTCATCACTGGATAGATTGGCTTAAACTCTCTAATATTTACATTTTCAACCTACCCAACCAAAGATAAAATGACGCACTGACCATCTTACAAAATTTCTTACTTCAAGGACACCTAAAGAAAAAACAAGCCGGTGAGCAAAATGGTACCCTTTCTAATCATGTTATAAATTGCCAAACTAATCCTCAAGTAGGATTGGAAGCACAAAACACAACCTTAAGAGATGACCCTCTCAAGATGCCAACTATAGGATCATCTTAGAGATGAGGCTCTCCACCCCCAAACCCCGCTCTCCACCCCCAACCTCCCCTCCCCCCACCCCCAACCCCAAAAAAAAGATCCAGAATAATGACCTACCTCAACTCCAAACACCTCAAAAGAGATTTTGTGAATGAACATCACATTTCCTAACCTTATACAATTTTTTTCTCAAAAAAAGGCCACATCCCATAACACTCCATCATGGTCTTTAGTAACTCACGCCAAAAGATATTTATCTAGTAGTATGAAGTGTTCTAAACAAGTTAAGAGAAAAAAGGAAGGAGAAGGAAAAAATATTAGTAGTCAATATAATGAAGTCCTGGAGAACTCTAAGGAATTGAAACCATTAAGTAAACACACACACAGCAGAAGAAGGGCCAAACCTGCTTGGCACTGAATAATGGAACAAGAATCGCAGGAAACTCAGCCAAAAGCTCAACTGGCCAACTGTTATTCTCAGAACAAAGATATGCAAAACAATGAAGACTTTCAACTTGCACTGTAACAGGAACTTCTGAAAAGAAGAAATGCTGATTTATGATTACATTCATTTCATAAGGGTGAAAGACCATAATCTCTTTCTAAATAACTTTTAGATCATAATCAGTGGCACTAGCATGAACTCAAAATTTGTGATTTCAGAAGAAATCCTGATTTATGATTACATTCATTTCATAAGGGTGAAGGAAGGACCATAATCTCTTTCTAAATAACTTTTAGATTATAATCAGCGGCACTAGCATGAACTCAAAATTTGTGATATCAGCTACCCCTTTAACATTAAGAAAAAACTGCAAAAATAAATGAGAAACCACAAGTAAGCACCTTCCTCTGTAAAGAACCTGGACAGAAAAGAGACAGGAGACCTCTTGCATCCTCTAACTAGGTAGTGACAGTGTTCCTTGAAAACATGCTTCAATCGAGAGGCTGCGAAAAAAATAAACAAATCTTTGATCCAGCTTTCCTTATCACCCTGAAAATAAGAAAATATCAAGGCGATCAAATTGGACCAGAATGTCTTAGAAGATGGGAAAAACGTTATGAACAAAGATTAAGAGCTGGCATCACCAACCGCCAAGGAATCTGCAGGCACCATTGAGAAAAATGCCTCAAGCAACCTCCAAAAGAGGCAAACGAGGATCTTTGTATTTAATGTGTTAACATCAGTATCAAACAGCTGGAACAGGAGTTCTCTGCATTCGCACTGTTGCAACTGGCAATCAAAAGCATAAAATATACTAAATAACAAAAAAATGGGGCAAAAATTTGCTTCAAATAGAAAATACAATGTCAAACATCAGACAAGGAAACATCTTCCTTACCTCTTTCAGAGAAACATCAACTGCAAAATCATGGATTTCCCACTCCATCTTCAACACCGGAAAGCAAACTTCAAAAACAGTGGAAAATTGACCTCTACCTAATTTGATAGAAACTTAATGTAAGACCTCATCGTCATATACAGCACTGGATACAGGATAATTACAATAGATCCAAATACACATAACATATTTTTTTCTAAGTGCAGAGTAGCCATTTCCCTGACAAGGAGATAATCCATGGACAACCCAAAAGCACTTATGTTTGTGCAAAATAGTTTCATTACAGTAGTCTACTAGTCGTCACTCAAAATGAGAATTATCCAAAATCCCACTTTGCATGTCTAATTTAAGCCTGAGAGAAGTGAGAGAGATCATATACCATTCTTTACAGCCAGAAATGACTGCAGAAGGACCAAAAGAAATAATGTCTTTGAGGATGCAAGATCACTGCAACTTTCCATAAGCCAAGGCATATGCATACCAGGATCCATCAAAAATGTTTCAGCCAAACTACTAACAATCTCCAAATTAAATGCAGATACTCTTTCTCTTTTCTGCAATTCTTTCTAGAAAATCACAAGACTAAAGTGAGAATTTTCCGAAACAATAACTATCAAGGCTATGTTTGGAATAAATCTTTATCATCTTTTAATAGACCCTTAGTTCAACTAAAAGATGCTGAAAAATCTTCCTGAAATGATAAAAACTGACCTCAAAAGAAATCAATTTTTGTCATTTTCTAATTAGAGTTTGCAAATGAATTCTGTAGAACTTCTGGACTTATTCCAAACATAGCCTAAAAAATAAATAGTTAAACCCTTGGTCTGTGAGTTTTAAAGGAAAGAAGAGCTCAGAAATTGTTGACCTGCAACTTCCTTCGTTCTTGTTCCAGCAATTTGAAATCACCACGACATTTTGTAAGTTCTGATAACTTGAAATCACAGGAACTTTCAATAAGCTCAAGCCTATGTTCATCAACGTGCAACAAAAGTGCTTCTCCCAGACTACCAACAACCTCTATATTTATTGGCGATATGCCTCCATGTAGTAATTTTTGCATTTTTTTCTAGATCAAAACTTCAAAAATTATTTCAAAGACATAACATCAACTTAATTACCAAAATTCACAATTGCTAAAAAAATAGAATCTAATGAAAAATAAGAAAACCAGGCAAAACAATTAATAAAGGCAATCCTTCTGCCATTTCCAATGAAGCTTGCACAGCAGAAATAAATAACAAGGCGACATGTTAAAGACCTTAATCATCACTTTGTTGCACCAAATTCAAGATATACATAACCTACAAATTCAGACGGGGCAATCGTACGAAAACCCACAACACATGCGACTTTACAATAGCAGAGGAAACACTAACTTGAGACACAGTTACAGTAGGTGGATCCAAATAAGGTGCCCATAAAGAAAAACAAAAAAAGAACCAGTAAGCGTCACAGACAAATCAAATTTATTCAAGGTAGGACTTCATTATCCACCTTAACTCCGCACACCTCAGTTTTACACGATACAAAAGGACATAACTCCTCACTCTCATTTTAGTTCTTAGTTTGCCGTTCATTTCTAACATTGATCTTGTCATGAAATAATTTAACGATTTTATTAGCAGCACTTGGTGTTCCAAAATAGCAACACACCAGGCCCAACCGTCCACACTTCTCAAGCCTACTTTCTGTGGACTAAAACATAATGGCATTAACTCTGGAACGAAAGCTTAAAAGCCTAACACTAACCTTTTCAAAAAAAAGGCCTACAACTAAACCTTTATCCACAGGAGAAGGGAAAAAGATAGACAACAAACTAGAACTTTTAATTGTTTAATTAACTAAAAGAACCCCCACGACAACTAGACTTCCTTCCATCCACAAAACAGAGGGAAGAGAAAAGAAAAATGATGTCAAAAGGATACAAGAATTTTAATCATGCAATTTTTTAAATAATGGAAAAACTTCTTGACAAAAACAAACCACTCCATCCAAAAAATAGAGATAAAAGAAAGAGAACATTGACGTCCCAAAAGATACAAGAAATTTCAATCATGCAGGTAGTTTAACTAATGGAAACAATTTCCATGACAACAACCCTTCCCATCCAAAAAACAGGAGAAAAGGAAAAACAGAATGGAAGTTCCAAGAGAGATTTCGATCATGCAAAGATTTAAATTGATGAGCCATAACGATGAACAATATCAATTTTCCGAGAATTAAAGTAATGCAAGTCATACTATGATTAGGCTTTCAGAAATTTGGAGGCTAATGGCAAAAAAAATGCTGTGTCAGAGTACTGGAAAACTAATTCGTTTTAATGGGAGATATCAGCAAAGAAAGAAGATAATTAGCTGCTAAATAATTTGATAAGCTTATTTTTAGTTGTGCATGTGTCAGGATCTTCTGTTATGTTTTCAAGGTGACAATTTGTTAGACATTTTAATGTTTATGGCATGCCTCCTGCTTCATGGCACTTGAATTTGATTGAATAATCCATAACCGCTCACTAAAATAGAGACAGTTCCTATTTTTCACTCACGTAGCAGTTATTATGTCAATATTCTGTAAAGATTAATTCCGATCTTGTGGTAATGGAAAAAAAGAAGAATTTAGAAAACATTTCTTGAATATTTTAAACTTTAGAAGATCGATGAGTTATCTCTTAACAAACCCACAATACTAACTTATCCCCATAACAATACCCGTAGGGACCGTAACATTCCTTCTCAAGTAATAAAGCAACTAGAAAAGAATTTGACATAAAAATTTACCTTTTCTTCATTGGAGAGAGCAACAAGATTCTGAAAAAATGGCCACTTGACTTCTTTTGCTGATTCAAGTGCTGTTAAACTTAGCCTCTGTGTCTATAGTTTATTATAGCAGACAAACAACAGTCAATATGCATGGCTGGCCTATGAAGGTGGCCCTAAGAAACCGAACCTAGCAATTAACATATTAACAAACCTTTGGCTGAATTAGGAGTAGAGGAAACATCATAGCAGCAAGTTTCTTTGAATAATCAATATCATTATGGTAGCCTGAGACAGTAATCTTCATAATTGAAGCAGCAACATCAACAGCTAAATCTATGTCATCTGAAGAACCTGCGCATGTTGAAACAATAAATTACAAAGAAGACTGATACAAATCCAAAGACGAATAATAAAACTGCTTTTGTATGCAACAAGGAGGGGATTAAATTCCTCATTCCAACTTGAGGAAGCAATCAACATGCGGTCATGCTAATAGATGGAGAATATTTTGTCTCCTTGCAGATCCCCCAACAAGGTGAGAATGTTGTCTCCTTGCAGATCCGCAACAAGGTGAGGATCTCTCTCGGGTCTTTTATTGCTTAAATTTGAAATATAACCAAAAATTTAAATACTCAATAAATCCAAAACTTTCCAATTTAACATTCAAATTTTAACAACTCAAATTTAAGACACTTAAAATCAAATATAAAAATTTTAAATTGTTTAATACATTTTAATATAAAAATTGAAATCTTTATAGGGAAAGAAGAATTATTAAAGATTAAGAAAAGTACATCACATGAGGACAAGTTGTCCTCGAAAAATAAAGAAGAAAATAGAAAAAGAGACAAGTTGGGGAAACAAAAAGGAACTAGAAGAATCTACGTGTAAAACATTCAGATATGATAAGTACATGATACTACATCCTTTTATTTTAAATAAAAACGTTGAGTAGCATATTTTATTATTTAACTATTTTAATGAATTATTTAACTAGTTGGTATTTATTATTTAATTAGGTAATTTTATGTAATTAGAATTATAATATAATAAGATTTATCATTAGTAAGTTAAAAATTTTAAAAATACTCTAACTGTAACAACTTAAATGATGAGAAATAAATTATTATTTTTTCCTAAAATCAACATGGTATCATAATCAAATAAAGTTATTTTAGTGTTTTAAGTTTAGGGTTTCCTTAAAATAGCACAATATACTGGGTTGGTACTCATTTATCCATATCTACTTTTATCACCACCCCAAACAGATCCGGAGAGAGAATCGGGGCCAGCGTCTGACCAGAAGACTGACCAGCTGCCGTTGCCAATCAGCTTCTACTTTCCGGCTTCAACTTCCTGGTCGCCAATCAGCTTGCTTCGGTTTTTCCTTCTACAAGATCGCTGCGCCTCCGTTCCAGATCTGGTTGGGTAACAAGACAGCTGCTCCCGCGCAACCAGGCGGAGGAAGACAGCTCTGCGTGCGGCATAGAGGAAGATTGGCGCACACAGGTGTCAGATCTGGTCTGTTCGGAGAGCGAAGGAACTGCGGACGGCTGGAGAAGAAGGCAGAGTGGTGCTCAACCAGCTCTGCAGGCGGTGGAGAGGAAGATCGGTGCGTGATGGCCAGATCAGGGCGTCAGCACATTGGATCTGTCCGGGAAAGAGGAGTTGCGCATTTTTCAGGTGCGATTTCATTAGATCCGTGCCGGATCTAAGCAGGCGCAAGCTTCTGTGCCGATTCTTGGCGATATTTCGGCAGCGCGTGGTGGCTGGCAGCTGCAAGAGCGGTGGCGCGTGATAGTTTGCTGGCGGCTCGTATGGTGCTCCGGTTGAGCTCGAGCTATTTTTGAGCTAAGCCCAAGCCATTTTGAGCCGGACCAAGCCGTTTAGAATTGGGCCAAACCATTTTGAGCTTGACCAATCTGTTTTGAGTTGAGTCAAGCCGTTTTGAGCTGAGTTCGAGCCGTTTTGAGTGCAGTCTGAGCCGTTTTTTAGGCGACTTCGAACTGTTTTTTGAGCCAAACCTGAGCTATTTTTTCAGCCGAATCGAGGCGAGCTACTGCCTGAAAGATCTAGTTTCAGTTTGCAACTTGGTCTGCAAGTTGGGCATGTGTGATATTCTTGCACCAACTTGAGAGGGGGTGTTGAGTAGCATATTTTATTATTTAATTATTTTAATATATTATTTAACTAGTTAGTATATATTATTTAATTAGGTAATCTCATGAAATTAAAATTATAATAAAATAAGAATTTTCTAATTAGTAGGTTATGAATTTTGTAAATATTGTAAGTGTAACAACTTAAAAAGTAAGAAATAAAATTATTTTTTCTCCTAAAATCAACAAAAAATAATATCAATTTACAGACACCAAGGAGGTGCAAACTCGTATGCTAAAATATTTACATATCTAACAAAATATCAATCAGGTTCCCAAGATCCCCACACCTTTAATGAAAAAACATAGTTTATAAGCAAGGGTCAGTTTATAAGCAAACAGACACCACAAGAGGATATGGTTGCACAATTTTGCATCCCTCTTGTTCAAAAAGCAACCATTAATCAGAATCCTACCACTCCTAATCACTTGTCCAATGGTAAAATGCATTCTCCGGCTGCTCCTAAGCAAAACAAGCCACTCTAGGCGAATAACATAATGATGTAGTACATGATACTACATCATATAGTAGTACTTAGCATAACATATTGTAAAATATATTGTATATACATAGATAACATATATTGTAAAATATATTTGTAAAATACACAACATATAATATAAAAAGCCTTATAATGTCTCAAAATATGTTATATATAAAATATTTTTTAAGAGGAAAAAGGAAATTATATAAATTGTAGCGCCCTCTACCACCCATGTATAGAACAAACAAAATTACAAGGTAGATCAGTTATCATAAGGCTGCCCGAATCAATCCCATTAAGGAGAGAAAGATCTTCCGACAAAAAAATACTAGGTCCGGAATCATAGGTGTCTAGCAGAGAAATTAGCAATAAATCCATCAAAAACTGTTGCATTTTCTTCTGTCCAAATTCCACCAAATGGAAATGGGTATGAGACCTACAATGGTATCCCTTACATCCACCAGCCTGAATCCACCCCCCCACCCCAAAAGCTTTCAATTCAGCAGGTATAGAGTACTGATCAACACTGGATACCAATGAGCAGATAGCTGAGCTCTAACGCCTTCTTCCTTCCATACACGAGAAAACAAGATGGCAGGGGGACTTATTGTCTTCAGAGCAGAGTGGAAAGGATATAGTGATCATGCAACCTCTCTTTCCCAAATTATCAATAGTCAGAATACAAACCCTAGGCAACTTCCCATATGAAAAAAATCAGGGTCACTTTTCCAAGGAATATTATCTTATGACTAGCACAGGCTGTTACTCTCTTCTTGCAGAAGCTTTAAAGTGTCAATGAGCCTTTGGCGAGGAGGATGAAGTAAAGAAGCTTTGTAGAGAGGATGGCCCTTTTTTCATAAAGTAGTCACATATGGCAATTACGTTCCTAAGAATTCCCTGACCCCTCTGTTTGCATGGCGTCAAGCTCAAAAATTTGCATCCTAAGATTTGATGCTTTGGAAACTGCACAGGATAGGATTTTCAACCTCAACAATCTCACAAAAAAAATAGGGAAGATATCGGTAAATGGTTTTTCTTTTACTGGACGCTAAGAAGGTTGTTACCACCTTTCATTTCCTGTAACTCTGCTATTGTCTGTGTTGAAACTTAGTTGAGCAGTAGAGGAGCTCAATCAGTTTCAAGCTATGGGCTTGGGATGGGGTGAGGGCATCTGCGAATTTTGAACATTGGTTTTTTTTTTATCCTCTACTCAGACTTTTGGTTATCTGGAGAGCAGAACAAGATAGCTTTTGACGATGAGTTTTCCCAGCTGTAGAATCTGCAATAACTGACTTCAAACTCTTAATCTATGGTTCTCAACTTGCCTAATGTCTTATGCTTCAGATATCCACATCTAACATAAATTTTGCAGTGTATCTAGCATCTGTACAAGGTGGCAGCCTCTTGTAGCGTTGCAAAATAACACTTCTTTTTACCCAGAAAAAGGAGAAGCATTAAAGCATGCAATCCATAAACCACGTAAACAAATTGACTCATGTTTCCTCGGCCAATTAAGTAAATATAAGAATTCAAACAAGAAGTCTCTTAGAATGGAGGCTGCAACTACAAGATCTTCTTGCAAGAATATCTTGAATTCAAATTGTAATTCACTCAACCCAGGTTTCTGACTGTATATTTCCAGATGTATCTCTGCCAAGGACTTCACACCAGAACCTTTTGATAGAGGTTCCGATGATTTATACCCCCATAAGCCCACAACTTGGAAGACTCTATGGAAGCTCAACATCTTTATAAATAAATAGAAAGTATGTAATTTGGAAGTTCTAAGTAAAGAAGCAGCTAAAAAATCATGCTATGGTTCATGACTCCACATGAACTTTTATCAGTTCTAACAAATCAAGAAACTCAAGTTTTCTTCTCTGTACTTCGAGAGAAAAACATCAATAGCCATAAGTAAGGAATTTTATAGTAAAAGAATATCCACCTGAAGTCAGCATTCTAAGACATCTTTTCAGGGTGTGATGCAAAGCTTCAAGAAGATCAGAGCAGCTTATTCTTTCAGACAATTGATTGAGAGACAAAGATGACTTAACAACAGCAAGATCATCATCGCGAAGCAAGCTCAATATAGCATCTTGAATCGGAAAAACATCCTGAAAATGGGGGTGAAAACAAGAATGTTTAATAAGTAACAAATAATAACCCTAAAACCAATGATCAACAGATGTAGTGTTTGTTGCCAACCAATATTAGACAAAAGAATATGAACCCACATATACATTGAGCTCCAATTTACACAAGTCAATTCTCCATCCCCCAACCTAAACATTAAATAAAAAAAGCAAAAAGATTTGCTAGAGGCTTGAAATACAGAAAACATAATGCAATGCAACAGGAAGTACCTGGGCATCAGCTGCAAAGTCAGACATGTTTAAACCAGAAAGAGTAGCACATCGTACGGAAGCCTAAGTTCAAAAGAAAGAATATGAACGCTTGACTACTACAACAAAGGAAATAAAACTGATAACAAATTGCACCTCCATAAAACAGCACAGATATACCTCTGGATGGTGCAAACCGAACCATGCTTTTGAATTTGAAATAGACAAGGACGAATCCAGATTTCCATCCAAAACTTTACATAAATTGTCTAACATTCTACCTCCTTTCCCCAATTGGATTTTGGTGTCCTATTAGGAAAATGAATTAATATAAAAACAACCTGAAGTACAAGAACATAAACATGCACACAAAGATGCACATAGAGATAGAGAGACTGCTAGGTCAACTGACCTCCAGGAACTTGTGAACCACTCTACGTAGTTCAGAAGGGTAAATCTTGTTGATAACAACCAAAGTCTTTTTGGCCCAATTTCCTAAAAAATTGTCCAGACTTGCAGTAAGCAAGAGCAATAAGAATAACAATGTATAACTATACAATCATAAAAAAAAAGTGTCTTTATTAAAGCTGGTGAAAGTGGACAGAAAAAACTCAAATAGCAATCCAAATAAATATTTGGAATGTGCATGAAAAGTAGCAGCTGGCATATCCAATACCAAATACCAAAAGACAACGTTGTATAAATTCTAATGATATACCTGACTCTGATGAAACAGGATTTCCTTTGCAGGATAGCCTCATGCAGGATGTCAAGATCCTAAAGACTACATGGTCAACCAGATTACTCATAGGAACAATCTCCATTACTGAAGCTAAAGCGCAATAGTATGAATCACCAGCACAACTGCAAAGGAGGGAAATCAGTTTTCATGGACCAAACAATGCAAGATATCTATCAGCCAACACGAATAGAACCAATAAGCAGGCTCACACCTGTGATCAACCAGAGATCCCACAAGCACAGCAAGGAATCTCTCAATGTCAAATTCGCGAGTCAATCCAAGAAGAATTTGGGACAGATCCCTTGAAAACAGAAAGTACAAGAACCTCAGAAACAAAACAAGTAAATGACTTGGGGCAAACAGAATTAAACGTATGCTGCTGTAAGTCATGGGCTACCTTATGTCCATTAAAAATCCCAAAGCATTCTTAGGGAGCAAGTTAACAGATTGCAGCTGCAAAAATATTCGCAAACAGAGTGAGAAGGGATATAAAACTCAAATTGTGTCTGTGCATTTAGAAAAAGGGATTATTTTTTAATAAAAAACTGTTGATAAGGATTTCATGCTAAGTAGAATACTATATTATTTAGAGTTCTAATAGTATAATTATATCATATAATTAGAGTTCAAATAGAATAAGGATAATTAGTCTATATATATCTTCTAAATGTAAACAAAACATGGAATAAAAATTAGAAATTTATTTTCTCTAAAAACTTCAAAAACATATGGGGATAAAAGACATTTAATAGATATTAACTTCCGTTATAAGCGTTGACCAAACTTTTTACAAGAAGGAAGTTCAAGATATAATATAATTGGTTAGTTGCTAACTAAAAGGCACACTGACCACCTATTACTTGAATTTCCTGTCCCCATAAATAACATTCTATAAAAATTTAAAACCAAAAGCAAATGTTTAAAGCTTTAAAACAAAAGGAAGTTTTTTTCATAGTTAATATACAATTAAGAAAACTATATCAAACACGTCAATTCGCCTTTAGTAAGAAGATAAATCATAATAGGAAAAGAACTTCAGGTCAAGCTACTCATAAACAAATGTCAGTCCCTGAACATAAGAAAATAACCCATCAGGAAAAGAGTGTATGGCCATGCTACTCATAAATACATGTCAGTACCTGAACAAGGTTTATTAGAGCCAAAAGTGCCAACCAAAGCCATTGTTCGTCACCCAACTTGGCATATCTGCTAGCTATTTCAGCAATTGATCGAATCCAATGTTTGACAAGATTAGAATTCAGTTTGACTTTCTCTGCTAGTAAACCCACTATTATCAAAGCACCGGCCTGCGCACATTAAACAAATGCTTCAAATTCAGAGCGACCAAGCAACTTCATCATCAACCTAAACTATTCAGAAAATATAAACAATCAGTCAGCAAGTTGAGTATATTAAATCTGCAAGACAAGTCCAAAAATGATATAAACAAAATAAAACAGGCAGTCTCCAAGAAAGCAAGCAGAAATGAGACATGCAATAAAACAAGCTTCCAATAATAAGACACATTTAATACACCACAGACAAAGTGGGCTTTCTAGGTAAAGCCTGTAAATCCGGCACGCGAGAGCCTCCTCTAAGTGGCCTTCCTCATAGCCTCTACTTGAGAAGTAGCCAGGAAATCGATCTACTTCACTAGTGCCTCCGCAAGATTGAGGTTGTTCCGCTTAACGGCCTTAGTGCAAGCGGTCTACACGTGCATGAGATGAATCTTGTTCTCTTCCGAATCCATCAGGACAACTAGGTGAGTTGATTCAATAGTGATTGGAATCCCAAAAAATGGCATTGGCGA
Organism: Carica papaya; assembly: GCF_000150535.2. Next base: position 2,346,295 of record NW_019014679.1, on the reverse strand, counting down.
GGATGAAAATGCTTCCAAGGTTGAGGTAGAGCATGAGCTTTTCAAGTGCTTATTATTGCTACCTCGTTGGACGATAAAAAATCCAACTGGATCAGCACTTGAGAACGGAATCTAACAATTACTTTTTTTTAATAATTTATGGACTTGTCTAAACTAGTTAGCATCTGATAATTTTAAATGTCACATTGCATTTTAATCCCTTCTCATTACCAACCATTACCACCATCACGTAGCACCTTCTAATTGATCTACGTGTAAGTTAATATCACATCAAATGTCATGTAGCATTAACCTATGCATGGGTCAAGCAAGTGTCATGGGTCGACACCTACGTTAGCATTAACTTACGCATGGGCCAATAGAAGGTGTCGTAAGTTGTCAAATTTGACACGTGACACCTAACTTAGCAATGTTAATAGTTGATAACAGGAAGGAACAAAACTACAGGTACTAATTTTACCAAAATTTGAGGTAATTTGAACAAAAGTTAATGGTACATGACTAAATCATATTTTAGCATTTGTTTATTTATTTAACATGTTTTTTTGTTCAAAGCAGTCTTTACCTCAATTTTATACCATATACTGAATAAATGGGTTTTGGGCATAAATGGCGCAAGTAGATCAAGATTTACATTTCTTTGGCTTGTTTTGCTGTAATAATTAATGGGTCCACCTCATCTTTTTTAAAGGCTACCAAAGGTCTCAAACAAGGTGACTCTCTATTTCATTTACTTTAAATCATTATTATGGAGGCACAAAACAGAATGTTAATGAGGGCCAGAGATCTTGATATGTTTAGAGGGTACAAAATCGGGCGTAGGTGACAACGCAGAAGAAGTGACTCATTTATTTTTTGCTGACAACACGTTATTGTTCTATGAAACAGATGATAGGAATCTACTTGACATCACGTGCTTCTTGAGCTTTCAGACAACATCCAATCTCAATATTAACATTGC
>NW_019014679.1:2324696-2335273 GCF_000150535.2 Carica papaya | reverse complement strand
AATTTAAATTAAAATAGGAACTTAATTCCAACCCAAAATTAAACTATTATGAGGTTTATTGGATATTAATATGGAAATGTATTTTGGAGGAAAAAGGAGCCAGGAATAGGCTTATGGGCCAAACTAATAAAATCTGAACTCAAAAATTGAAAATTTAAATGATTTTTAATTAGTTATAATTTATTTAAATATTTTTATTTATTTGATTTAAACTTAATAACCTGATCGATTTTAAATGCGACCAAGAACTACAAATGTAAATTCTTGTATCACTCATCGATCCAACAACATTCATATCATAACTGAAAGAGGAAACTTCATCAAACAACCAATTACTCAGAATTTTCAACATCAAAGTGCCCATCACTTCTTGCTGTACCATCTAAACACAAGCATCTATCAACGACGACAGAGAGCTTGTAGGACAGCAAGATTCTAGAAAGTCACTGATTCACACGAAATTGAGTTTTATAACATTTCTCATTGAGTCCAGTGGAAGTGGCATCCATATAGCTGCAATACTAGTGAGGGAAAGGCCCTGAACCAATAGATGTCACCTTGATTCGGCAGATGGGCGGCGCTATGCAGGGGTGTACACCATCGAAGATATCTATTGGGTTGGAAATATGTGTGCTTGGGACCTATCAAGCCCCATGATTTGATGTTTGGGACCTGCACGGAAGCACCGTGTGCATTCTCCAAAGTCACAGTGATAGTAGAGGTTGTCGGAGCCACACATTGCCCCCCTGTTTTTATATGCAGAGTGTATACACAAAGTCTTTTATGTATGAAAGCAGTTAACAACCATTAAATATAAGATTTGGTCAACTTTATTTTTTCAGATGAAATGTACAAGGGTAAGGAATGAATTATATCAACGATAAAATGGAGTGAGATCTAAATTCCAAGGCATGGAGATAAAGATGAGAGAGGGAATTTTTGAAGGATAAAGGGTATACTTACGTTTGGTGGCCTTCCATAAATTTCTCTGGAGGACTCTCCATAAGCTGTGGCAGAGAAAAATAGGCCTAGCAGGAGGAGCAATGGGAGGTGGCGTATGATTGTCATTTCTCGATTTTTCTTCTCTTAAATTGTGGGTCAACGTTCAAAGAATCGCAATTTGTGTACACTATACATGTGTATATTTATATATAAATATGAAATATGATATGCAGTGGTTTCAAGTAATTTTAACAATATTTTTTTACCTGTAATAATAATATTGCCTGCGCGATTCTTCACTTTCACGGCTATTAATTTTTTTATACACCCACTCCACTTTTAATGTTGTTTTTCGGTTTCTTTTTGGTAAAATTCACTTCCACTGTTATCATTATTTTATTTTAAAAGAAAAAGAAAAATATGATTTGTATTTCTCCAGAAAAAGAAAAACATGATTCACACTAACTCAATATTTTTACATTTTATAGAAAAAAATAATACTCTTGTAGCTCCGTTCTAAAAATCAAAGACACCCTCATCAATTGTAAAATTTAGAATGTAGTGCCGAAACTTTTATTTTTAAATATATGTCTGTATGATAATAGACGATATTATTCAATAGTATATATAATAAAAAATGTTTTCTATGTGTCATGTTACATTACATGTTCAATTATAGTAATAATACTAAATTAATAGTTGAATATATAAAAAGTCTTTGTGCTCTACGACTTCACTCAAATTATATTTTTGGATCCAGAGGAAACTTGTATTTTCAAAATTTTTCCAAATTTAAATGTCCATATTCACCATTAGACTTTATACTCACATGATTATTGCTGGTACCTAGTAAAGGTTTTTTTTATTTAAAAGTCTATCGATGTGGCATCTATGCGAGTATAATAAAATGTAACGAAAAGAAAAAGAAATCATGTATAATGTATATATGATGAATCATTTTCATAATTAATCAGATAGTCATGTGAGCATAAATTCTGATGGTGAATACATACATTTTAATTTAGTTGGTATAATTGGATGCAGGTTGTTATAAACTCCCTAAATAGGAGGTGCCCGTTTATGTACTAAGCCCACGAGAGTAGACTGGCTGTAAAAACTGTATCAGAGTTTCTCTATGGTTTATTTCTCGAAATTGGTAGTTATTATTAGGTGTTGCGGGTTATAATTCCCTAAGGTTGAAATCTTTTTTGGAGTTCAAACACTTATCTATTGTCCATGCCCCTAGTAACGCTGGTTTTTTTCAAGTGACGATTTCTCACTATTTTTCCTCCTTGTTAGTCGTTGGCTTCAATGTTAATCAACGTCAAATGATCGACTTTTAACCTTTTTTTTTTAATTCTAAATTTCCAAGAAGTAGATGAGCTAATGCAACTTGATATGTCTGGATGATGACTTTATACAAACCCATTCTGATGAGGATGGTTTCTGATATGCATTTGTAATGATCTTCCTTCTTTCGAATCTTTTATGGTTAATTTATGTATTTAATGACTTTTTGGTGTAGGTAGAAAGCACTTTTAAAGGAACTTAGAAAATTAACTAAGACAAAAATAATAGAGTATGTGAGTCCCAAAAAATTATTCTGAATTCTCAATAATGTTTGGATAATAAAGATACAAATTTAATCTCAAAGAGTTCTACGTTATGGGCATTAATTGTTTTATTTTTTCTAATATGTGGGTTTAATGTAGGTTTTGGTATGCGTATCAGGTTATCAACTTAATGGGCTCATTTAAAAGTGATCAAATATAATTAAACAGTTTTGGGCCTTAATGAATTAGGTTTAAGTATGAGCTTGTAATTTGTAAATACTATTTTTGTAATATTCTCATTTTATGATAGGCAAAATGAGAATCGCAAAAGTTTGTCGATATAAAAGTCGGTTATGGTCCCCGAATCACAAAGTTGCTATTGTATTTTTTTTTTTAAATTTCGTCACCAGAAAAAAAACTTGTTTCTAAGCACCGTATTGATTTGGAAGATTATACGGCCAGACGCGAACAATTATTCTGTGATGAATTCAGGTACGCTTCCACTTACTTTTCTCATTAATTGAGTAGGAGATTGTGTTTTGTTTTTACAGATCTACGGATTTAAAAAGTATTTTTATTCCAACATTTGGTATCACAACTTTTCTCGTATTGGATTTTTGATATTCAATTTTTTTTTTTGTTTTGTGATTTTGGATTTTGGATTGAAAATTTTAGATTTTGAATTTTAACTTTTTATTTGGTTGAATTCATGTATATATATATATATGCAGAAATACATATGCAAAAAATATATATGTATATATAAGGATTAGAAATATATATATATTAGATATATATATGCAGAAGATTAAAAATATATGTGTATATATATACAGAAGTTTAGAATTATATACGTATATATATATATATATTAAGGATGTATATATATGTACATATATGAAGTAGAAAACAAGAAAGAAAATCAGTTGTCGACAGCCGCTGCATGAAGAAGAAAGTCTGGTGGTATCTTGAGTTGTTAATGGAGTATTAATATTATAGGGTACTACTTACAAGTTAATATTATGTCCAAAGATTGAGTGTTAATAGAGTGTTTGATATCTTAAGTTGAGAATATACCTTTATTTAAAATTCGTTATTAAATTTTATGATTTACAGTTTTGTGTGAGTATTAATTATTTTTTTTATGTTCTCTGTTCAGCTTCCTTTTCTATTGGAAGTATCACCGCGAATGTTAATTCCATCATAATGTTTAATGACACAAACTTCAAGCAATAGAAGAATAGTATTCAACTTGTGCTTGGAGTTATGGATTTGGATTGGGCTTTACAGATTGATCAACTCGATCCGATTACTCCTGACAGTACCCTTGAGGAAAAGGAGTTTTAAAGATGGGATCGGTCAAACTGTATGAGTATGTTAGTTATGAAATAGGCCATTCTAGAAATTTTTTGGGGCACTATGTTCGATGAGATTACAATAGCTAGAAATTTCTTTTATTCTCTAGAGCAATGTTTCGCTATAAGTAATAAGGTCGAAGCATGTACACTTTTTTCGACTCTTGTTTCAATGAGGTACTAAGGAAATCAAAACATCAAAGAGCACATAATGGAGATGTCAAATGTATATGCAAAGCTCAAGGCATTTAGAGTGAAATTATCAGAAGAAGTACTTGTGTACTTTATTTTGATTTCTCTTCCACCACAGGTCAATCATTTTAAGGTAATATACAACTGTCAGAAAGAATCATGGAATTTAAATGATCTCATTTCACATTGTGTTCAATAGGAGAAAAACTCAAGTCTGAGAGGATAGAGAGTGTTTATTTCGCAATGATCTCAAAGTTCAATCATTTTAAGGTAACATATAACTGTTAGAAAGAATTATGGAATTTGAATGAGTTCATTTCACATTGTGTTCAATAGGAAAAAGACTCAAATCTGAGAGGACAGAGAATGTTCATTTCGTAGTGATATCAAAGGATAAGAAAAAGAAGAAAAAGAAAATAGGTAAATTTGTTGTGGTTCTAGTACAATAGAAGAAGCAACAAAAGATTCAAACAAAAAATGTTTGTTTCTTCTGTAAAGCTCCGGGACGCCAGAAGAAGCAATGCGCTAATTATCATGTGTGGCGTACAAAAAAAGGTATGCTTCTTCATTTTGTTTGTTCTGAGGTTAAGTTAACATCTATACCTACACACACCCGGAGGATAGATTCTGATGCCACAACTCATATCAGTGTATCTATGCAGGGTTGTCTCCGCTGGCGTAAGCCAAGTGATGGTGCCATATGCATTTATGTTGGCGATAGTAAACCAGTTGAGGTGGAAGCAATTAGCAAGTTTAGATTGTTATTAAGGAATGAATTTTATTTAGATTTAGAAGAGACTTTTATTATACCGTCATTTAGACAGAATGTGATTTCTATTTCTGCATTAAAGAGCGTAACATATTTACTCAACAGAATTCCAACTAAAGCAACAAAAAGACCCCTTACGAGCTTTGGATGGGCAAAAAGCCTAGTTTGAGACATTTGCACATATGGGGATGTTCAGCTGAGGCCAGGCCTTATAGGCCACAGGAAAAAAAAAGGGAACTCCTGAACTGTTAGTTGTTATTTTGTTGGTTATTCCAAACTATCCAAGAGTTACAAGTTTTATGATTCCACTGCTATGATAATTTTTAAGACAGAAAATGCACAGTTCTTTGAGGATGTTGAGTTTGCGGGAGGAAAAAGAGTTTGAGACCTTGTTTTTGAAGAGGAATGGGTCGATATTCCTATTCCTTCAGTTACTCTTAATAATGATCAAGATCAGGTTCTTATACCTAACATTGTTCAAAAAACAACTTTATATCAAGACAATGTCATAGTATCTCCTATTCCTGTTCAAGAAACTGTTCCTGAAACATAAATTTCACACCCTCAAGAATTTATGCCATTGAAGAGATCCATTAGAGATAAGATAAATACAATTCCAAATGATTATATTGTATATCTTTAAGAACATGAGTTTGACATTGGTACAATGAAAGATGATCCTATCAACTTCCGTCAAGTCATGGAAAGTTCTAACTCTCAAAAGTGGATTGATGCCATGGATGAATAGAAAGTTAATGAAGGATAATGACATTTGGGATCTTGTCTCATTACCTAATGATGAGAAACCCATTGGTTGCAAATGGATATTTAAGACCAAGAGAGATTCGAAAGGTAATGTGGAGAGGTATAAGGCCTGTCTTGTTGCTAAGGGTTTTGCACAGAAAGAAAACATCGATTATAAAGAGACTTTCTCCCCAGTTTTGTCAAAATAATCTTTCAAGACTGTAATGGCCCTAGTAGTACATTTTGATCTTGAGTTACATCAGATTGTTGTTAAGACAGTGTTTCTCATGATGACATTAATGAGACGATTTATATAGAGTAACCAGAAAACTTTGTATCTAGAGATGCACATAAAATGGTTTGTAAACTAAAGAAATCCATCTATAAGCTTAAAAAGGCATCACTTCAATGGTATCAAAAATTTCATCAAGTTGTCATTTCGTTTGGTTTTGAGATGAATTTAGTGAAAAATTATGTATACCACAAATTCAGTGGGAGTAAATATATTTTTCTGCTTTTATATATCGATGACGTACAACTTACCAGTAGTGATATAGATTTATTGCATGAAACTAAGAGATTTCTGACAAAGAAGTTTGAGATGAAAGATCTTGGGGACGCCCATTTTACATTAAGGATCTAGATACACTAGGATCACTCTCGGGGTATTCTTGAATTATCTCAAAAGAGCTATATCGAAATGGTTTTTAAAAGGTTTGGCATGCAGGATTGTAAATCAGGTGACTCCTTTATGTCTAAAGGAGAAAAATTTACTTTTAGTCAATGCCTTAAGAATGACCTAAAGACTACAAATATGCAAAAGATTCCTTATGCTTCTATTGTAGGAAGTCTTATGTATGCAAAGGTTTGTACACGTCTGAATATTGTGTACATTATGGGGATGATAGGTAGATATTTAAGCAATCCAAGAATGGATCATTACAAAATAGCCAAACGTGCCATGCAGTATCTACAGAGAACAAAAGGTTATATGCTCACATATAGGAGGTCAAATCAGTTAGAGATCATTGGTTATTCTGATTCTGATTTCGTCGGATGTCAAGACAGTAGAAAATCTACATCATACTATATATACTTGCTTTCTGGGGGAGCTATTTCTTGGAAGAGTGCTAAACAAACACTTGTAGCCTCTTCTATTATGATAGTAGAGTTTGTAACTTGTTATGAGGCATCTAATTATGGAATATTGTTGTGAAATTTTGGCATTGGGCTGCGTATTATTAATGGCATAGAAAGACCATTAAAGTTATTTTGTAATAATAAATCTATATTTATGTATTCTAACAATAACAGGAGCCCGACGAAGTCAAACCATATAGATATTAACTTCCTCATTGTTAAAGAAAGAGTTCAGAGTAAGCAGATGTTGATAGAGCACATTGAAACAAACTCCATGATTGCAGATCTGCTCACTAAGGGCACATTGAAACAAACTCATATGGGTGTTACACCAAAGGTTTTTCAAGAGCACATTGAAACAAACTCCATGATTGCAGATCTGCTCACTAAGGGATTACCACCAAAGGTTTTTCAAGAGCACACTACTCATATGGGTGTTACATCTCTAGATGATGGTAGTTTCATTAGGAGTTTCATCCCTTAGTTGTATTTATTTTGTAAGACATGTCATAAACTTTGTACTTTGGTTATGACACTAGATTATACCTTCATTAGAAAAAATTAGTTTTTAGGCACCGTGTTGATTCGAAAGATTATATCCTCAGACGCAAACAATTTTTTCATGATGGATCCATATACACTTTTGCTTATTTTTCTCAATAATTTAGTACGGATTTTGTGTTTAGTTTTTACAGATCTATAGATTTAAAAAGTATTTTCATTCTAACATTAGAAACACTTGAAAGAGAAAAATAAAATTGACATACGAAATTATAAATTCTTAACATAACATTATGCTAGAATTGCAATTTACAACTCTTAGACTCGAATACACATAAAAACTTACTAAGTAGTTTTAACTGCGAACTACCTAATATGTCCAAAATGAGCTAAATTCTTCTATTTTACTGCTTTATTCCACACAATTTACTTTTTTATCATTTTTTTGTTTGTTCTAAATTGATTGCATTTTATCATGCAAAGATGCCTCTAAAGGACAGTTCAAAGTCATATATGAGGTTATGAAATCCCCCTATTCGACCTTTCCAGAGGCGTCCAACAGGCAAACCTAATCCTAAAAATGGAATTAGTCAATTGTAGTTTATTGTAAAGGTGTAAATTAAATTTCCTTCTCCTTTTTCATCATACCCAATGAAATTAAACCTCAGAATGTACTATTTTGGAGAATTAGGTGACAAAATCAACTCGATTGAATGTGTGGTAAAAATATTAATTAAGTCAATCGAGTTTTAATTGCATGTATTCTTTCTTGGAGTAAAGATATCAGGTACATATGCACTTGTAACGATAGACTGCTAGACGCTACTTGGACCTAGGACATTTGTCACCTTGAGTTTGCTGCTGTCTTGGTCCGGAAGGATCCTATTTGAGTTTTCAATATGCAAGCGTCTTGCATATGTGGACTCCATCTGTTGTTTACTGTGTTAGTGACCCCCTTCCACAATTCAACGTGCTTGATCTCGAGTGAATTTCATGCGGGAATTGTAATTTCAAAATTGTTCCAAATTTAAATGTCTGTGTTCACCATTAGACTTTATGCTCACACAGATATTACTGGTGCTAAGTAAAGGTTTTTTTATTTAATAGTCTATCGATGTGGCATCTATGTGAGTATAATAAAATGTAAAGTCGGGTTTTTTTAAAAAGAAAAAGAAATCATGTATAATGTATATATGATGAACCATTGTCATAATTAATTAGATAGTCATGTGAGCATTAAGTCTAATGGTGAATACATGCATTTTAATTTTGTTAGTATGATCGGACACACGCTCTTATAAACTCCCCAAATAGGAGGTGTCCGTTTATGTGTCAAGCCCGTGAGAGTGGACTGGTGTAAAATCTGTATCAGAGTCTCTCTATGGTTAATTTATCGTGATTGGTAGTTATTATCATATGTTTTGGGTTATGAGTCCCTAATGTTGAAAACTTTTTTGGAGTTCAAACACTTATCTACAGTTCGTGCCCCTAATTATGCTGGTTTGTTTCAAATGACGACTTTTTACTATTTTTCTTCTCTATTAATTGTTGGCTTCGATGTTAATCAACAACAAATGATAGATTTTTAACCTTTATTTTTTGAAATTTCCAAGAAGTAGATGAGCCAATGCAACTTGATATGTTTGGGCTATGTTTGGATGATGACAAACCCCTTCTGATGAGGATGGTTTGTGATATGGTTTTGTAATGATCTCCTTCTTCCTCATCTTTTATGGCCAATTTATGTAGTTAGTGACTTTTTGGTGTAGGATGAAGAGTGCTTTGAAAGAAACTTAGAAAATTAAACAAGACAAAAATAATAGAGTATATGAGTCCCAAGAAATTATTTTGAATTCTTACTAATGTTTGGATAATAAGGATCCATTTCTAATACTCCCTTGTACACTCTTGATGTTGTTTCTAGACGTATTTAGAAAACAATTTTTATTGTAAAAATGTAAAAGTGTTATTTTAATCAAATATACAGTGTGTGTGTGTGTGTCCATGAGATTTTCTGAAAATTAATGAACATTTTTCTTGATGTTGTTACATATGTTGATGTTATTTTTGTATTTAATATATTAGATTTTGGATTTAAGCATCACATAAGGGGAAAACGAATTTTACTGAAATTAATTGGAAATAATCTAACTTAGGGAAAAAGAAAATTTAAAAGGAAATAAAACAAAAAATAATAATTTAGGTAACTAAAATAATTGATATTGGAATATCTAAATAAAAGAAACAATAGAATTAAACTAGGCCTAAAAATATAATAACATATAAATTAAATAACATATAAAATGGAGTTTAGAAATAAGAAAAAAAATTAAAATAAACAAAACATAGGAATGAAATTTTAGATAAAGATGAATTAAAGGTAAAATTAGTTGAGATAGAATTGGAATAAAATAAATTAGGAAATAGGAAACTAAAACAAATAAGAAATGAATAAAGAAATAGAAAGAAATTAGTTGAGATAAATAAATCAATTATCATTAGAAATTTAAATAGGAAATTTAGAGAAAATTTTAATTAAACTAAAAGTATAGTATTATGAAAATTAAATACTAAAAATTTAGGGTCAATTAAAAAGGATTTTTATTATTTATGTTGTTATAATTTTATTTACATCGTTTATGTTAATTGAATTGAAAGATTATTATTGTTAAAGGATTAAAATGAAAATGGAATGCATTAATTGTAAGGAAAAATGGTAAAGGGATTGGTAGTGATACAGTGAGAGACATGTTCGTTATGGGAAGAACATGAGAAGGGGAAAATGAAGCAAACAGTAGAGTTAAGTTGAATTAGGTCTAAGATAGCATTAGGGATTGTGTCTAAAAAGAGAACGAGTCAAATGTCTAATAAAACTTACTCACCAAGTTGTCTAGACTAAATCTGGTTCACAGATTTTCTTGAAGCGATATTGAGGTTAATAAGGAGCCACTAGGCTTTGAGTGCTTGTTATTGGGTTCTAGTTATGGGGCCAGATTCAATAGTCGATGACTCTAAACTGATTGTTATCCATTGTTCTAGGACTCAAGGACATGAATGATGGTGATCAGAGTGAAAATTGCCTGATGGTGTCGGGAAAGAACAGAGTTATTGCATGTTTTTATGGGTAATATATTGTTATTGTTATTGATTGCACACTCACCTTGGTGCCCTCCTTAGAAATAGTGTACGTGGCTATGCATGTAGAATTGTAAACAGTGAAACTTAAATTAAGATTAAGAACCTGTATTAAAATTGTGTCAAAAGAATAGTTAGAGTCAGTGAGTTTGAATCAGTCCTCTCTGTGTGTGTTAGTGGATTGCATGTGATTGATTGAGTTTGGAATTTGTTATAGTATATTGCAATGTTGAAAAATAGGTAATG
>NW_019014679.1:2291536-2305623 GCF_000150535.2 Carica papaya | reverse complement strand
ATTGTGACCACCGTTCCTTCTTCTACAGGTTGACCGAAGCAAAATACCAAATCGCGACGCGAGCCGAAGGAGCCGCCGCACTAGAGAGCCCCGCCGTTGGTAAGTTTCAATTTTCAATATTTTTTTGGGCCCACCGAGGGCCCTAGGAGTGTTTTCTCACAGGAACCAATGCAAGTTTGGCTAAATTCAGCTGAAAACGGCCAGAAACAACTAACCCGAGGAGGATCATTGCCGCTTGCGACGGCGCCGTCACCGGAGCACGACGGAGCCTCCGTGCTGGAATTTCAAAATTGGCCGAATAGGCCTTGGGTATGATTTTTGAGTTATTTGGGACGTGTAGGTATCGTCAGTTCCTGAAAAAAAAATCAGGAAATCCAAGGACTACCCCTAGGCGCAATGAAAATCCGATTTTCGACGTCGAATTAGGTAAGGATCCCTCACTCTATTTCCTATCACATGATTAAAGTCTAATAAATGATAAAACTGTATTTTGTATAAATTAAGTAGATGTGCATAATTAATTCTAGTTGCTAATGGAGCCCGAACTGGACATATTTCTCTGTCAGTTTCTGTTAATTTATTTTACAGTTTAGATGCATTATGGGATCTGTTTTATTTATTTTATGATTTTGAATACATGAATCACTGTTTACTTCACTGCTGCTTGATTTTGTGAATCTAAGATATGCTTGCCTTGTTGGATGTACGTTACTTCATTAAGTATTCATGTTTGAATGGGCAACGGAAAACTAAGAAAAAAAAATAGGAAAGGGGTGTGAATTGATAAATGGATAAGTTGACAGCCTCACTAGATATTCTAGAAGATGATGGACGGACCGGGTCCATAGGGAACCCTATCGGGAACGTTGTCTCATACCGAACGGGGTATGGAGACTTTAAATGTTTTGGCGCTCATACCAGACGGGGTATTGAGGTTTATTGTTTGACGCCCATACCAGACGGGGTATGGGGACGGCCTTGGAAATTAAGTTTGTTAATGGAATGGTTCACGTATAGTAGGGACCCCTATGGATCCCCATAGATACTAGTAGGCTGATGAAAAAGAGATAACTGTTGTTTGATGACTGAAATATAAAAGTATGATATGCGCTATGTTACAGATTATGTGTGAATTCATGATATCTATGATGTTATTATTTTCATGGGTCGTTTTTATAAATCCCACTGAGGTAAGTGGACGGTAACTGGTTTGATTATTGATAAATGAATTTATTCAAATTTGTGCTCCATTGGTTGTTTTTGATTTTATACCAACCTTTACTTCTGTGACAGTGATAAAGTGTTATGTTTTTACTGGGCTAGTGTAGCTCATTTCTTACTTAACCATTTTAGATCAGGAGGACTTAGTTCCCGAGCCCGATCCACAAGAAGATAGCGAGTAGATGCCAAGATGTTTATTAGTTTCCTTATAGTTTTTTATTTCTAGTATTTCCTTTAGAGAACTTATTTTTTGATATTGTTAGTACGTTTAAGTTATTGTGTAAGGGATATTAATCAGAACCTTTTATTTCGCTTCCACACTCATATTCTTTATATACATTTCCTTTTAAATTTCTAGGGCCGTTACACATAGGGCAACTCTACCATGGACGTTACTCTCAGTCGAACGGAGCTGAGAAGTCTTATACCGGAAGGGGTTAGGAAGTATTTTGATCACACTTATACCGAACGGGATATTGAAGTGGTGGTTCATTTGGCACTTATTACCAGACGAAGTATGGAGACGACCAATTGATTAATATAATGAATATTGGGTCCACGTGTAGTTGGGACCCCTATGGACCCCTAGCGACATTGGTAAGTAAGTAAATAAATAAAGTTGATTACTGTTGGTATCTTTAAATAGATGATGTGTGTTACTATTCCATTTTTTTTCCTTCATAAATGGTATCCAGGAACTTAAAGGCGAGTATGAATAAATGTTTTAAGACTAAATGAATTTACTTAAAAAGAAAAAATGGTTCCACTGATTATTTTACGATTTCTACTAATATTTGATTTTTCGTATCGATAGTATGTGCTGATAATTTTATTGAGTTAGTATAGCTCATCTCTTTATTATTAACTATTTCAAATCAAAACAACCAAGATTCTGATCTTGAGCAATAAGAGAGTTAGCAAAATAAAGGTTGCCTCCCTTTTTCTTTTTATCAGAGTTGTGCAACAGAGATCGACCACATAGATTTCTAGTTTATATTTTTTTTTCTTTTATGTTGATTTTTTAAAAAAAATATTCTCGTATTTCTATTGAACATTCAAATTAAACTGTGCAAGAAATGTAAAATCGAAATTCTGAATTGTTTGCGTAAACTTATAAATTTTAATATTATTATTTAGCATAAATGTTTGCGCCTTTACATGTTCAAATTACAATCATGACCGAGGTTATAATCAATTATAATTAAATATTATTTGGTCTGATTTTTGGGTCAACTACAAAAAGGCTAAAAAAATTAATATTTTTTATGTTAAAATTAAAATAAATTGATTTACGTTAAAATGCAAAAATATAAGATATAATTTAAATTTAAATTTTATTAATTTATTAATTTAAAATATAAAAAAAGCTTTTTGTTTTATTTTGGTGCAAATCTCACTTTTAATTGATTTTTAGTTCCGTATAATTATGAACCATTGAATTTATAAATAAATTTAAAAATAAATAAATAAACACGTGCATATTATATTTATTTCATCTATTTGAACATGTTTATTTATTTATTTTTAAAGAACTTATAAATTTCATAAACTTATGGCCATAAAAAATTTATAAACTAAGAACAAAAAAAAAAATTGGCTTCTTATTTTAAGTAGATTAACTTCTAATTTTTTTTTATTATTTAGGATATTTAATTTAGCCAATTACCTTTGTTCTTTTGTTTGAATCAAATAAATTTTTGTTTTAAATATTAAAATAATAAACTATATATGGGTCAAATTACAACTACTTTAGTTAAAAAAATTAGTTACAAAAAAATATATTAATAAATTAAATTATAAGTTATTGAATTAAATATTATAAATCAATCATCACAAATTGATGAACTTAAATTTTATATTTTAGTAAAATTTAAATTTGTGAACTTAATATTAATAACTTAATTATTAAGATGATCAAACTAATAAATTGATCCCTTTACTATTTTTTTTTTATAATTTTAATATGTGTACTTTAAAAAAAGACTATGATCTAGTTCATAATAATTAATACATACTCCCAATGTGAGTGAAAGTGTCATGTTTATCTAGATTAGAAAATGTGTCAAATTTTAGTTAAATCAATTTTTATGTCAAATATCATATTTGATAATATAATATTTTATTTTATTTTTCAAAAATAATATAGAAACAAAATAACTTATCTTGCCGGAAACATCTTCCCCTAGACTTACGACATAGTTATTGTAGAAGTAGTTATCTAAAATTCGGTGTGTAAAAAATTATTTTAAAAAGTAAAAATAAAAAATAAAAAAAAACACTTTAACTTGAAAAAAAAAAAAAAACGTCCTTATGACGTGGCTGTTGTAGAAGTCATTTTTTGTGGTGGTTTCGAACTTATAATTTTTTTAAAAATTTTACTAAAAATATTAAAACAATTAAAGTTTCTGCATCAAATATTATCGTATTAAATGTACTATTTGATATGGATATTGAATAATCTAAAATATAATAATATAATATAAATTTATAGCATTTTTAATAATTATATTTATTAATTAAATTCATAGCATTTTTAAAGATACTAGACAGTTGGTGATGCGGTTGGATCAAATAAATTGGGAACTAAAAAGTAGCTGCCAACTGGTCACTGTACGAACTGCAGGAAAAAAAACCGTTCCATGTTCAATTAAAACTCATACATATCTTGCTTGCACTCATCGTTACGTCGGTTCTTATTTTAAGTTTCCTTCGCTCTCAGCTCTTTTCTCTCTCCGATATATATATATATATATATATATATGCTCCCATCAAACTGCGGCTTCTCTCCTCTTTTCTCTGTGTTTCTCGCACTTTATCTGCCAGGATTTATCGACAATCTCCACTAGTTTTATTTCAATCTTCATTCTCACTCTATCGAATGGGCATCATTGTTTTTTGATGTCAAAATAATTATTTTATGAGAGTAATATGAAAAACGGAGTTTGCTCGTCAGAGTCAATTAATGGAAGTCGCGATGTGTGGAGTTGTAAAGACTCTGATTCATCCTCAGCTGATCATCTCGTTATCATGGTCCACGGAATCCTTGGGAGGTCAGGATTTTATTCTTCTCCGTTTCAAAATATCTTCTTCGATCAGGTTTTCAAGCAAAGTTTGATTTTTTATTTGGTGCTCTGGATTGAAATTAGGTATTTTGCTTTGGTTACTTGTTGTCTGAATATGATTTAGTTCATCTTTTTGGTGTGCGTGTTTTCAAATTTCAAATTCCAATTGACATGGAAATTTTTATTTGTGAATTTAAAGCGTACTATAACCTTCTCTTTACTTCATCTTCAATTTTGATTAGAATTTGATGCTAACTGTTCAAGCCGGAATTTGTTTCTAATTCTCAGTGAATTTGGCGTCGGACTTTATGTTTCGTTTCTTAAAGTACTTACCGATAATTGCTTTGGTTATGTTCCTTTTTCGAACAGATTATGTACGATAATCAGTTAAATTAATGGAATTTCCTCTACGGTTAAATGATGCAATGAGACTTTGACTGATTCTCATCTACATATGTTCTGTACTTTGCTTCTGCAGTGCAACGGATTGGAAGTTTGCTGCTGAGCAGTTCGTCAGAATGCTACCCGACAGAGTGTTCGTTCATTGTAAGGGGGTTCATTATTGTTATAATATGCCTATTCCTATAAAGCAAAAATATAAAGTAAAAAAGGAAGGGAAGAAAATGCAACTTACTTTTAGTTCTAAGCCTTTGTGCTTTCCCAGTTTATCAAATAGTAATATATAGTTTGGTGATGCATCAGTTGAGCGTTAATGGCATAATTCCATTGTCTATCCAATAACATACGAGGACCCTTAAATGAATCTTCCCCATTTGACCACTCTGGTTTGCCTTATTGTCACAATTCTGATAATATGGGAGTTGAAGCTAATGCGATAGTTCATCTTAAGATAGGCTCTATTAAGTGTTCTTAGGGTTCAGGATCTGGGATTAATTAGTATCTTTTATGTTAGTCCAAAGAAAGCTTTTTCCTTAAGCGGGTCAAAGTGGAATTTTGATTATCATGATTTTATGTGGCTAACAGGAAAATATTTTCCTCATTCTTATTGTTTGAGCATTGATTCATCTACTTCACAGGCAGCGAGCGAAATATGTCTAGGCTCACTTTGGATGGTGTGGATGTAATGGGTGAGAGATTGGCTGAAGAGGTTGGTGCGTAGTTTATATTATATATTTGAATTAGACTAGTGAACTTGCCTGATGTCTTGAAACTGTTTAGCTCTTTGTTTCATACATGATCCATCTGTTGAATACTTTACCTTGTAAAAACAACTGAATTTTAGGTCCTTGAAGTGATTCAGAGAAGACCAAATGTCCGTAGGATCTCCTTTGTTGCGCATTCTGTTGGAGGACTTGTGGCAAGGTATGCAATTGGGAGATTATATAGACCACCCAAAAGAGAGAAAATAGAGAATTCATCAACTAACAAATGCGAAGAAGATACAAAAGGTACACTATGTGGCTTGGAGGCCATGAACTTCATCACTGTTGCTACCCCTCACCTTGGTTCCAGGGGTAATAAGCAGGTATTAGCCTCAAAAACTATTGCCATCATGCGGGATAAATTTCTTTTACTTTTATGATTCTTTGCAAGTTGTCAAACCTTGATAGCAGTTGCATTGTGGGATTTTATTATTTCTATTTCCAGATTAGAAGTCTTATAGTCAGCTCAAGATAGGGACCATGGATTTTGATTGAGTACTTAACATTGCTGTTCATCTAAAACTAGGCCTTCTTTTGTAGGTACCTTTCCTCTTTGGCGTAACTGCCTTTGAGAAGGCTGCAAGTTGTGTTATTCATTGGATATTCAGGAGAACAGGTCGACATCTTTTTCTTACTGATGAAGATGAGGGAAAACCTCCACTTCTTCGACGCATGTTGGAAGATTACAACGATTGTCATTTTCTGTATGGTCGTTTCTTTCCTGTTATAAGTATCACTTCCCAGTATGGGGGTTTCTTCAGATGTCTTTAAGTTATCCGAATTTGTTAAATTGATTGAACATAGCCAACATATTTTTGCAGGTCTGCACTGCGTGGCTTCAAACGTCGAGTTGTATATTCAAACGTGGGCTATGACCGTATCCTGTTTCATGACTAAATAGCTTTTGTTGATGTATATGTAATCATTGTTGTCGAGTTTTTCTTTCACTTTCTTTTATTATTATTATTATTGTTCTTACTACTAATATTATTATTGAAGAAGTTCAATGTTTTCCATTACTGAATACTGAATAGATATTGTGGGTTGGAGAACATCATCAATTAGACGAGATAATGAGTTGCCAAAGGTAGTTAATTAGCTTGAGTTTATCAATTTAATTTTACGTTTTGACTTGCCTTTTGATCTTGGTGACTGATACATCTTTGTCTACTAGTGGGAGGATTCTCTCAATGAAAAATATCCACATATCGTTTATGAAGAACACTGCAAGGGCTATGAGGCAGTGGAATGTGAGACTATTTCAACTGAAGATGATGGTTCTGACAAGATAGAAGGTTTGCAAGTTGTAACTTGAAATTTTGATCAAAGAGGAAATATGTGTTTGGCTGGTTTCATTTATGCTAGGACAGGTTATGTAGTTTTGTTTTCTTCTGTTAGCCTTTTTTAGCCTATTGTTTTCCAGGTTGCTAATTGATAAGGTAAAATTTTATACCGTTCCATTGACCCGAAAATTTCATTCTGCTCTTGATGAGTTCAAATTGAGCAACTCCTAAAAGTTTGATGGATTTTATATAATTATTTTCCAGTCTGTTTTGTTTGTCTCTTTCTTCTTTTGTTTCCTCAATTTACTTTCTGTTGCTCTGACATAATGGTTTTTTTTTTTTGTAGAGGAGCTGGTGAAAGGTCTCTCCTGTGTTTCATGGGAAAAAATAGATGTTAGCTTTCACAGCAGCAGGCAAAGGTTTGCTGCTCATAGTGTTATCCAGGTCTCTTTCTCTCTCTCTCTCTGTATCATAATTTCTGAACATTAAAATGGTAGTTTAGTGCATTAGTGCTATCAGAAGAAATGGTAACTGTCAATCTTTCTGCTGTATACATTATCAGTAATAGTGCATTAAAGTTATACTTCAACGTTCTTTTCTCTTTTTTGAAAATTGAAGTGGGTTAAGGAGATACTCAGGCTTTCCTGCAGATTATGTGCCCTTAATTTGTAGAAGACACAAGCAAACATTTTGTTGTTTGTGTGAAAGAGTTAATCCGTTGTGTCAAAAAAACAGTGCTGTTGTTTGAATCTAATTGCATGTTGGGACTTAAAAGGATCATTAATTTGAAGTTGGAGAACTGATTCTTTGGTGATTGAATGCTCTGATTTTAAGGATATTGGCATAAATTATTACTCGGAAAATTCTGTCAAACCCATGCTGGGCCTGTTTTGCAGGTAAAAGATCAAATAATGCATATAGAAGGCGCAGATGTTATAAACCATATGATAGATCATTTTCTTACTTGAATCACAAGAGGATGCAATTTTATTTCCGGTAAGCTTGCTGCTGAATATGCTGTTAAGTCTGAATTTTATTATGTTGTTTGTGGACTAAACATGTTCTGCAAACATTCATGTTGTTGCAGGTTTTTATCTGATCAATTCTTGTAAGGATATTTTGAAGTTGTGAATCTACGGAAACAGTGATTTAATCCGATTCATTTGTATATTATATTCATAATAGTGTCGTAAGGAAATATAAACAGTTTTCACTTATAGCTGTTGCTGTCAAATTTTTTGGAGTGAATTACAAAAGCATGACTGGAGTATGCTGAATATAAAAGCAGGAATTCACTTTGAAAATACAGAAACTAAAGATATTTTCTGAATTGCAGGTTTTCATCCTTCCTTTCTTCCTTGTGTTTCACTGTAAATTTTCTAAATACATTCAAAATTTTTAAAATTAAAAATAAACAATTAATTAAAGTTTAAAAATACAATAATTTAAAAAATAGAATTAGTGTAATTTTGATTCATTATTTCTCAGTTATGAATCAATGTTACAACTTCTTCTATAGTTGCATTTACAAAATAACTATAGTAATAAATCTGTCATGTAATGACTATAACACTTGTCTACATATTTCTGTCTTATATGGTGAACTAAATTTGTCCTTGTATGTAGAGAAATATAGATTTAAGAACCAATTATATTGTGTTATAGATTTATTTTTACACAAAATAAAATTTTATGTAGTTCATTTTAAAAGTACATTTAAAAATTCTCATGGAAGAAATAAAAATTGATCTTATTCCAAATTTCATGTAAAATTTGAACAATAAATTTCAAACTACATTAAAACAAAATAAAAGTTTTGATATTAATTGAGTTATGTGTAATTGGCATTATTCATAGTCAATTTTATAATTTTCATTAACATTTAAAATGCTCTGTATTAACTTTACATCAAATTTATATATGTAATTAATTTTTATAATTTTCTTTGAAAAAAAAAACATATTATCTACTTTAACTAGAGTACAAGGGTATTTAGAAATAAATTTAATTTATTCCAAATATGGCAAAACAGTTTGCTACCCACAATAATTGGAATGGAGTATTTATATACTTATCATTCTATTCACATGGAAATGCAACAAAATAAAATTAGACATGTTTGCTTAAATTTACATTTTGTTATTAATTACTTCTTTCTGCAGTATTAATATACAGACCAGCAGAATCTTGGTTTCTTTTTTTCTTTTTTTTTTTTTTTAAAAGTAAAGTATTTGATTTTTTTCAATCTTTAATTATTAGAATTTTAAGCAGAAATTGGAATTATGTCTCTAAAAATATGAGGGACAAGGGTGGTTAATCAATACAAAACTTTTGTCGTAAATCTAAATATTAAAATAAAAAATAAATTTAATTTAAAATAAAATGATAATCAAATCAAATCAAATGTATAGTAATTAAATAAAATGAAATGAACATCGCTCACCGATTCCTCTTTTCCTTTTTCTTATAAGAATGGAAATTAGACTTTTTAGGTCAAGACACCCTGATAAGATCATCTCAAATGATTTGCAAGAGATCAGCGAAAGGCTGGTGCTGAAAGTAGAAATCAGAAAAGTTCGAGAAAGCATGGTTCTAGTAGCCTAAATTAGATTGGAGCGAGTGTTGATGTGAAGAAAACTAGATCTTCCTTTTTCCGCCCAAATTAGATGGATAAAATAAAATGATTTAATTGTAATAATTAAATTACATTTAAAATAATTATATTTGTTATAAATTCTCTTTTATTAAGAAATCATTCTGTTAAAACGTATTGAGATCTTCAAATTTCAACTCTTCCATGGAAATCCCGATTTCCTCTCGTCTCTCTAAATCCTTTCCTGCATGCTTCAAATGCCGCAATCTTACTCTTCTCCCCAGTTCTATTGTCCAATTCAAACACTCCCCAGCAAACCTGTTGTCTTCGCGCCAATTTAAACCAACAATCATTATCAGGGCTCAGTGCTCGAGTCAAATAGTAGATGATGGTTTCCTCCTCGAAGACGTTCCTCATTTAACTGATTTCCTCTCAGATTTACTGGTAATTCGCGCCTTTGCTTTTACTTCAATTCTCCTTTTCCTTGCCGAATTTTTTTCTTTCTATTTTGGCGAGAGAATTCTTCATTAGTTTAATTGTGCGTGTTCGATTAAGTTTTCTTCCACGTATCTTATGCTACTGAAACTTGCGCGGTCTATAGTAGGTTAAACTGCAAGTGCCAATTTAATATGACAATGAAGAGCTACCTAATGGTGTTTTAGTGTTCATAAAGATAATGATTGGTAATTCTAATTGGCGCATGGTTTATTAGTATCTATCAAGTGCTGGTAGCATTTTGGCAAAAAGGTTGGATGCTTGCGCTTGAGACCCGAGAAAATTAGAGAATCCTTTTGGTTGAAAATATTGTTGCAGTTTGCATCATGTAGTGTGCGTAGAAAATATCATTTCCTAAAACTTTGTTTTCATTTTCAGCAGGTGCGCATTCTTTTTTCTTGAAAATTGGAAGTAAAAGAAATATTTTCACGTACAAAGCAGGCCTAAGCTCTTTTAATAGTCAATTGAGAGTATATGCTACACATTATTATCTATAAGCATGTATAGAATTTAGAAATTTGAAATTAAAAGAAAATATTATCACCTATAAGTAGTGCCTAAGTTTTTTTAGTAGTCAATAGAGAATATATGTGCAACTTAGTAGTCTTTTGATCAATATGAACCAGAGAGTAACTAAAGGATGAAGTGCACTATCTGATAGATTGTGGAGAACGAAATATTGACAGAAATGTAGAAATCTGCTTAGTGCTTCAAGTAAATTAAAGCACTTGTCTACAAATTAAAAAAAAAAAAGTGTTTCTACATTTAGATAAAGATAATTATTGAAAAAGTATTTATTGTGTGTTTCGAAAAACTGACTATATGGCAATAAATAATTACTGAAACTATTGAGAAAAATAGACACTCTTAAGTCAATCTAAAGAAATCTAGAGGGGAACACCTGCATAAAACCTGTTTATTGGCAAATAACAAGGACTCTGTTTATTGCATTACTAAACATGTAGGCTTGAAGAGAGTGCATAAATTGCTTATAACGAAACAGTAAGTGCCAAAAAGCCTCTGGACATGTGGATATGTGTTTGCAACCTTGGAACAACTTATGGAGCAGAAAATAAGAGGGATGCTTTAGTTTTTAAGTTTTCTTATCAATTTGGTTTTCCTCTTCAGGTTTTCCTGTTTTTGTTGGTTCTCTTATATACTTCTATCATGACAATGAATTATTCTTAATCAGGAAGCAAAGTATATTTAAGTACTTTTAGGTTCTATTTTCTTTTTATTTAGGTTACTTTTCTAGCATTAATACTACCATATTTAGGCCTAGTCTATATTTGAAGGTGAGGAAAAACTTTGTAGTCCCTGGTTTTTATTCAGAATTATCAATTTTCATGCACTCTCAATATTTGCTGCTTCAGTATGCAATATCAAATTAAAAATGCATATTGGTGGGGAAAGCAGTCTTATTTGGTTTGAGAGATTGAAGAATGTAAAAGGGATTTGAAATAATGTGAGCGGAGGTAGTAAAGGGGCATGACTGCTTTTTGGAGAATGGTGACTTTAAGCAAATTCTGAATGCATAAACAATTCATTGAAGTCACCCATCATAAATAGTGGGCTCTGGCTTTATTAGTTGATTTAATAGGCTAGTTCTCTGTCCCTTTGGCTATACATAATTTTCTTCTGTATTTTGGTGTATGCACACTGTCAAACTCAGGTCTTCTTCCTCTTTTTCTTTCAGGCATACCCAAATCCCTTACAAGACAGCCAAGCATATGCTGTTGTTAAGTATGTACTCTTACATGTCTGTGGCGATAACTTATTTGTTGATTAAACTTAAGGCTATATTTGGAAAAAATGAACTTTGTTTGTGGAATTCATTGGAAATCTAACTTATTTTGATTATGAGGTAGTGGAAATTCCTTATAAAATCATCAAAATGAAGCTCTTAAACAATTACATCCGGAATTGAAGGGACTGATGTTTGATATCAGATCAGCCTGTGATGATAATGATTTCCCACAAATACAATCTCAGCCCATAAGTCACACAGAGATTATGGGACAAGCAACAAAGCAATACAAAGTGTGAGATTGCAATACTGTACATGAATCAACTCTCAATCTTTATTTATCTCAAACAAAGAAATATTACATAAGGCAATGTCTACAAGCTGCATAGAAAACCAGCAAAATAACTGCATTCAACTACATTGTCTGAAGCCATACAACCCACATGTGTGTTTAAGCTCATTCAAACGAGTTAGCACTTCTTATTGTAGAGGTGGTTTGTTAGACATTTGATCCTTAAATAAGTTGGTGCCAGGTTTGCACTTTTCTTCATCAACCACACCCTATAAAAGTGACTTGCGGATGAAGAAGTGGGGTGACAACAATGGTTAATTGTCATGCATCTCAGATGGCCTAAGCATGTATAGGTAAATGTGAGTGCTTGTGTCTTGGATTGGCACAAAGATAAGTGATGTTGTGCAGGCAAGAAGTGGTGCCTTGTGTGGAGGAGCTTAGACACACGTGGATTGTGGCGTAGACAATGGCTGTTACTTGTTTGGGTGCTATAATTAGCTCCAGACTTACGGGAATAGCAACTCCTTGCTCAAATATTGATATCTTGATCCACATCCTGATGGCATGTAGAAGTCTTGACATATCATTTATGGTTAGGGGTGCGAGCTTACCATTATGGCCGGATTTCTTATTTAGATTTTGACATATAGAGTGATGCAGAGGGGAAGAAACTTTCTTGTTCAAATGTCCTTGTCCTGATCCACATCCTGATGGCATGTAGTAGTCATGATATTTCTTTGAAGGGGTTGGGGGTTTTAACCGGTTTAGGTGGTACCTTGCTATCGTAGCCAGATTTTTTATTTATATCTTGACATTTGTTAAGCGAGGCAAAAAGAGTGAGATCTGCAAGAGCAAGTTTCTCGGTGGCTTGCTGATTTTTCCTTGTGTAATGTTCATTTCTTTGATATGAATAAATGTTGAGAGTTGATTCCTTTACATTGCTGAGCAATCTCATATTTTTCAGTTGTTCTGTTGCTTAGCCCATAATATGTTTGTGCAAATTATTTAGGAGACATAGTTTGTGGGAAACTAGTGCCATCACAGATTTGTTTGTTAGTATTTTGATGAAATGTAAAATAAATTGCATCAATTCCACTGGGAATTGTCTAAGTGCTCATTTTTATTGTTTTTACAAGGGATCTCGAACTTCTCATAGTAGAAATAAGTAGGAATTTCCAAACGAATTCCAAAAATAGAGATCATTTGTTTTTTTTTTAAATATAAAAATAGATATAATTTGTTACATTTATAGTCTAAAATTTCCTTCTGTTATGGGCTCCTGGCCATGGATGTCATTTGTTGGTTCTTATATATCTACTTATTGTCTTTTGTAGGCAAACTTTTGTTTGCCCAGAAGATGTGGTTGCTCAAAAGGTAAGTCAAATTAATTTTTAGCCAAATTTTGATATGATATGTTTATATATTCACAATTATAGGACCTGCAATGTGTTCTGTCATGTTCTGTGCGCTTCTCTTTCTCTCGCTCTATATATGTATATCTACATATATATAGACATTGATACCATACATAGATCTATATAGAGACAGATATGTGTGCATGTACACAGACATGAGCGTTACTCGTATTTTCTTTCCTTCAGATTGTTGTACAGAAAGATAGTCCTAGAGGAGTGCATTTTCGGCGTGCTGGTCCTCGTGAAAAAGTACGATTCTTATTAACATCTAGATGCTCTTGTTGAACAGGGTGACAGAAGCTAATTTAATGTACTCTCTGGTGGTAGGTCTATTTCAAATCAGATGAAGTGCGAGCTTGTGTAGTAACATGTGGGGGTCTCTGCCCAGGGATTAACACAGTCATTCGGGAGATAGTATGTGGCTTGAACTCCATGTATGGTGTTGATGACATACTTGGAATTGAGGTCTGCTCTACATATTTTCTTTACTGATGACTTTTTTTTTTAAAAAAGAATTGTTTGTTTTATCTAATGCACATTTTATTTTCAATTCTTTATCCAAATTTCTAGATAATATAACTAAACCAACATACTACTTTCTAGTCCATAGTGTGGTGTGTCAGCAAAAGCGTAAACAAACTTTGGATTTCTGCTTTCAAGCGCCTCTAAATCCCAAATCGTTAACACTTTAGTGATTCCCCAAAATATTCTCCAGACATTCATATGGCATCCTTATTGAACAGGAAAAGCTAATGGATTCAAATGTTAGACTCAGAACTTTCCATTTAGACTTTCAGAAGTTAGCAGTGCACTTTT
>NW_019014679.1:2244815-2255197 GCF_000150535.2 Carica papaya | reverse complement strand
TGCAGGATAGTATGTCTATAATTGAGGTTGGCATGGCTGACAAGTTCTGTCAGATCGAGGAAACACTGAAGCACCTGACGAAATATTGGTGATGAATCGATAAGGTTCCAGTAGTAACACTTTTGGTCGAGCTAGTTATAGCCAGCCATCACACGAAAAGGGAGCTGAGAGAGCAAAGGGGATCCAACAACCATTTTGTTTCAAGCTAGCAAAGCTTGAGTTTCCCTCTTATATGAACAATGACCCAACGGAGTGTTTTAACTGTATAGAGTAATTCTTTAAACACCAGAGCACCGTCGTGAATCAAAAGGTAGCGTTGGCATCGTACCACCTAGAAGGCGAAGCCAACCAATGGTGGTAATAACTTCGTCAGGTCTACAAGGAAGAAGAGAAAGAAATTACTTGTGTTGTATTTAAAGAAGAGCTTTGGGCCCGATTTGGGCTCATTGAAACTGAAGATTTTGATAAAGCATTGTCCAAAGTAAAACAGCGCGGTCCATTACGCAAATACCAGAAAAAAGTTTGAGCGACTAGGTAACTGAGTTCAGGACTAGACATAGAAAACCTTGATGAGGACTTTTATCGGTGGCTTGAGCCTGAAATAGCATACAAAGTTAGGATATTTCGGCCCAAGTTCTTAAAGGAAGTGATTAATCTAGCCTGCATGAAAGAAGATCAATTGAACTAGCAACGGTGGTCTCAACAATTTGGGTGAGTCGCGACCACTCAATCGTCCCAAGCGTTAGTAGCTCCATTATCACAAATCACAACTGCTCCACCTACTGCCACCAAGCGAATATCTTGGGACGAAATGCAAAGGCGGCGAACATAAAGGTTGTGTTTCAACTATGACAAGCGATTCACCCCCGACCACCATTATCACAAACCCCAGTTGTTGCTTCTGAAAGGTGACACAAAAGAAGATGTTGAACCAAAAAAGCCTAGTTAAATGGAGATGTCTGCTGGAAAAAAGAAGTTATATGTGCAACCAGCATCATGAACCTTGATGACAGGTTCCAAAAAAAGAGGGAGGCAATGATAAACCTAGAAAATAAGAAAAATGTGATGAAAATAGAGGAAGGGAAATCCATGCACGATTTGAAAATCTTCACACAATCTGATTCCACTTTTGAATTTAACATAGTTGCTAATTTCTTGCTAAGTTATCTTTATTGTGTCCATAGAATTATGAAAGAGTGTTTTTTTTTTATTATTTAAGCAATGCATAACATTAATAAAAAAAGTCTTAGAATTTTCTAGAAAAATATAGTGTTATTTCTCACTATAAACAGAAATGAAACCCATCGTGCTTGGTTCTTCTTTGATTGAGACCTATCAAAATTCATGATTTTTCTAGTCCACCAATGCATTTTTTGGTTCAAACACGTTTTTGTTCTTATCTTAAATCATGAAACAATTTATGCCTAAAACTTAATAAATCTAGCCTAAAGTACCCTTAACTTATACACCCAAGTGAACTCTTCCTAAAAAGTTTTCATTTAAGATCCTTCTCTTTCTCTTTCAATTTTTTTCTTCTTATTTTCAAACAAAACATGTGCTCTTGTATCCATAACGAAGAGTTTTCTATTACCATGGCTGAAAGAAGTTGACACGAAATAGAGATTTAGAATGTTTTAAGGTACGAAAGTACAGAGATACCTAGATAACATTAGGTATTTATTTAGATAGTTGGGTATAGAATAAGTTATAGTATAGTACGGTGCTAAGTAACTAAGTAACATTATGTACTATTTAGTTGGATATATGATAGTTTGGTAAGATTAATTAGTACTTGCTAGGTAATCTTACTAGCTAGATAACATTATCTACCACTTAAAAAGGTTTTCAATAACCAAATAACATTATGTGAAATATTACTTAGTATAATACAAAATAAACTGCAAGTAAGGTGCTCAGTAGTTAGGTAGCATTAAGTGGCACCAGGTAGAGTTTTCGTGTAGCTCAATATTAATATATACTATTTGGTAGGGTTATTGTTAATCAAGTAGTATTATTAAGCATTATCTCATTGGTTTCATAATATTTAAATAATATTAATTATCATTTCATAGATTACTCAGTAACCAAATCGTTTTACATACTACTTAATATTGTTCGTTAGTCAAATAATCTTACGTATTGCATATGAAGTATCATTTATAATTAGTTAACATTAGCTACTATTTAGTTGGATTTTTCAATAATAAAATAACATTAAGTAAGTTTTATAGCAATCTAATTAGATAAATAGTAACTCATTTGAATAATTAATCGTCATTTTTTTTTTTTTAATTTTATGAAAGTTTGGATTATAAAAATGTTGGAAAATTATCATATTCTTGTAAAGGTAATTATACAAATTCAAACCTCGTTAAATTAATACTTTGAAAAAAAACATTATGTGAATTGCTTTGGCATATCCACACAGCACAGACAATAAAGCACCTCTAATTATTACCCCAATAATAATAATAAAAAGACAAGAAAGAGTACGAAGATATTGTATTGGGTGGGCGTAAAGTTGAACGTGATGTAATTAACCAGACTTGGGTGCCGAAGCTTGCATCTAGCCATTATGGTACGCCACAACTAGGACTATCACATCCAAAATGCCAGATACACTTAGCAGAATATGGAGCCACCAAAAATACTCTTTTTAAAATATTATTAAATACTATAAATATAAAATTATCATTTTTCACGTCAACCAAAATAATGGCTGGAGAAATGGGTCTCCCAGTTCCTTGCATGTCGAAAAAAGGCTTCTTTCACAACTTGTCAACCAGCAAAACAAATGAAAATCCTCTTGAACATTTTGGGCTCTTCCATGCAAGTGGCAGAATAGTTCACCCTAAGGTCCCCCCTTTCTCCAGCCTCACTCTTAAATGAGACCTGGATGGATAAGATCATTACCTGCAAATTTCAGATTAGTCCCACATACCCATTTCTTTATAAGCCTCCCTCAACATTTTCTCACACACACACACAACCAAATTCAATTCATACCCACCTCCTCTTTTCTCCTTATTTTTCTCTCATATATTTCTCTCTCATTTAGTATGGCAACGCTCGAGGAATCCTCGACCTTGGAGCTCATTCGTCAGCACTTGCTAGAAGACTTCTCTACAGACCTTGACTTTGACTCTTCCTTTCTCTCAGCTCTACAATTCAATTTCAACCCACAATACAAACAAGAAGAACCCGATTCCCCAATTTCGGATACGCACAACCAATTTCTACCCGAAATTTTCCTTCACGTGACTTCCCCAGAGCCGGGCGTTTCGGCCTCCTGTACGGAAATTATGGAGCCTGATGGGGAAGAGAGGAAGCATTACAGAGGGGTAAGAAGAAGGCCGTGGGGAAAATTCGCAGCGGAAATCCGGGATCCGAACCGAAAAGGGAGTAGGATTTGGCTGGGAACGTTTGATAGTGATGTGGACGCTGCAAAAGCCTATGACTGTGCTGCGTTCAAATTCAGGGGTCGGAAAGCGATCCTTAATTTCCCATTGGAGGCCGGAAAATGCGGGCCGCCGGCGACGACCGGGAGGAAGAGGAGAAGAGAAAAGAAGGGGGTTGAATCGCCGGAGAGAAGGTGGGTGGAAGAGGAGGAGGATGGTGATCAGTCGTCGCCGGTATCTGGAAAAAGAGTTACGGCAAGTGAAGATGAATAAGAAATGGATAGATAAGAGTGGCTTAACTGTAAATATAAATATTGGTAGTTTTCTTTTTTTTTTAAAAAAAAAATTTTCTGTGAGACGAAGAAAAATGTAAATTAATGGCTAAAACTATATTAATGATGTAATGTCACAGCTGAATTCAACCAGCAATTTAAGTGACGATTTTCCACACATACTCATTTATCACAGAAATATTTTGTTACTATATATCATATATATATATATATAGCAACAGTAATATAATGAAAATAATTTTGAAACGAATATATATACAAGATTACAAATTAAATAAAAATCATTCATTTAAATTATAATAATTATTAAAGAAAATTTAAGATGCCAATTGATAAACAGTAATATATATTCAAATATTGGATTACACACTTAAGGAAATTAAATTTTTTAAACTTTTTAGTCTTTTAGTAGAAAAAAGGGGGTGTAATTTTGAATTGTGTATGTATACATACTTTTGCTGTAAATTCAGGGCTGTGTAAATACATAGCTTTAATTAGAGTTTATGTTAATGTATTATACTTTGGTGAATCTTATTGTTTGTAACGAGAGTCTTTTTTATAGAAAATAATAATAATAATAAAATTGTCATTTACACCATAAAATTTTAACTTTGATATAACGTAAGATATAAAAGAATATTATATAAATATAAAAATAGTATAAATTTTTGGCATTTGACGTTTAATTACATGAGTAAATTAAAAGCTTATTTATTATGTTTTTTCTTAAACATTAAATTCGTTTGGTTATGTTTGAACCGATTTAATAAATTTTATTGTTTTAGTACAAATATGTTCTGATTTTTTTCTTAAAAAAAAAATAAATAAATCACTTACATGCAATTCTCTAATTTAACTTCCTTCCTTCTACCGTCGGTTCTCTTGTAGAATTTAGAGTTCTTCAAGGACAAGAGATTATCAAAGTTCTTTTAACTTTTTTTCTAGTGAGTATAAATTTTTCTAGAGTTAACTTTTGTATATTGAGATTAAATTTTTTTAGTATGATTAAATATAAGTCATGTGTATTGAAGTTAAAAGTTACATAGAAGAAATTCTTATTATTTTATTGTAAGGAATTGAATTTTAAACATAATATATAAATTTACGTTATTTATTAACAAACTTGACTCATCAAGATTTAAATTCTATCAATTTATTTCGTGTAATATGAGTTAGAAGATTATATATATAAATTAAAGTGATCTGTTTTAAATATTTGAAAAACAAAATTAAGATAAAAGCTTGAAATAAACAAATTGTATTTGTAGAATGTACCAGTTCCCTTGTATTCATTACTCATATATACTATTTTATTATATATCAACTAAAATTTTATTACATTTTTTTTTAGATATTATGTCTCAACAGTGATCTTTTAAGATTTTATAATAATTTAGTAATTAATTAATATTATATAATATTTTATTATTGAAAAATATTATTATAATTTCTCTGACACCACTAGAATTAATATATTCAGAGTGATTGACCTTACTTTTTCATTAATTTTATTATTTAAATAAACAAATAGTGCACATTTCAAAATCACATCCTCTTTTTTTTTCAAATAACTAACTTCATTACTTCTTATGAAACCATTACAGCAATGTCCAATGGAAAACTTTCCCATACATGGAAACCAAAAAATGATCGTGCAGCTCTCGCTATTCTGTGAGCCACCTTATTACATTGTCTTCTGACCCAGTTAAGGATTATATCAAGTCTGAGGTCTAGTAAAGCTATACAATTTGCTATGATGAAGCCAAACTCAAAAACATATTTTTATTTGGATATTAATGCATTTGTCACTCGTTGGACGTCCATTTCTAAAATGTTTGGCCCTCAAACGTTAGCAATGATATATTGAAAGGCACTTCGGCAACCAAACAATTTAGCTAAGGCGTCCAACACCCTTGAATCTGCCTCAAGAAGGAAGCCATCACCGTCCTTGAGGTGTCCTGGACAATTGCACCGTACCCAGCTTCAGGTCTAGTTTCAAAAAATTGTGTCGTCGACATTACATTTTCAGAGTCCAGAATCTGGAGCTTGCCACACATGTCAGTCGGGTGGAGTTTGGCCCAGAGACGTACATTGCCTCTACTTTTGATCTCCTTCACTTGCCTCCATTCACATAAGAATTTTCGTAATAGATAGATAGTGGTTTGATAAGCAAACATTCACTAGTCCATACAAAGTCATTCATTTCTATCCATAACCACCACATACAATAAAAACCTCGACCACCTCTTGTTTTGTCATTGATTTAACTCTCTCTTCCAACCATTTAAATATTTCTGGAGTTTCTGACTCCTGATTTGGAATGCTTAGCATCTCCCAACACCTTCTGGCTTTGTCACAATCAAAGAAGACATGCGTAATGGTTTGCACCTCTTCACATTTTGAGCAGGCTGTAACTATTCTAATCCCCTTCTCTCCTTGTTAAACTCTTACAAGGAGTGAATTATTCAGCAGCCTCTAAATGAAACTCTTGATTTTCGCTGGAACTTCGACATACCAAATATGCTTCTACAGATTACTTGATCGCTCAGTATAGGTTGTGTGAAAACTGTAAAGAAGCCCAACCGGGTAAACAGGGAGCATTTAATGCTCTTTAATTTTCTGTTGCAACTTTTTATTGAGTGGGACGTTGGGAATATATACACATATAGGGGAATAAATGAAAAGAGGATGCGGGTGGTCTCTAGAATCAACTGAGACCACCAGCTGTCCCCAACTTTTAAACATAAAAGAAAAATCTAGACCCTTAATTTTAGTGTTTTGATATGGGCGGTCCACCTGTCAATTTTCTTTCAGCCTTTTTCCGTTTTTACACTTAATTCTTTTCACCCGCTCCTCAAAATGAAGTCAGTTCTCTCTCGACTCTTCGAATTTCTCACCATCACTTCTTTAACCCTTTGAACTTTCTTGTTGCAGATGCTTCATTTTGAACAGAACTCAGTGATGTGCGGAGGTTCCTAAAGGTTTTATGAGCATATCAGTGAACTGTTCCCTCGAGGGGACTTGTTTCTTTTCCACGAAGCCCTTTTGAACCTGGTTGCGAACTATGTGACAGTCGATGTCAAGGTGCTTCGTTCGTTCGTGAAAAATTAGATTTGTTGCGATATGCTTAGCAGCTTTGTTGTCGCAATTCAGTATTACAGGTAAGTGGGGTATTATTTGAAAATCTCAAAGCAGATAAGTTATCCACTGAACTTCACATACTATGGATGACATATTTTTGTACTCAGCCTCTGCGGGAGACTTGCTCACCGTAGTTTATTTCTTTATTTTCTAGGAGATTAATGCAGGCTCGAGGAAGATACAGAAGCCCGTGAGGGATTTGCGGGTCATCAAACAAGATGCCCAGTTCGAGTCACAAAAGGCTTGAACTTTAAGGTCACTCTTTCTCGGGAAGAAAATGCCTTGCTCCGAATATTGATTTAGATACCTGACAACATGTAGTGCAGCGTCAAGGTGCGGCCATCTGGGCTGTTGCGTGAACTGACTGAGATGTTGGGTGGAGTATGTTATGTTGGGTCTAGTGAAGTTGAGGTAAAGCAAGTGGCCGATTAGGCGTCTATACCTCTCCGGATCTGGTAAGATTTCTCCTTCTTCTGCATTTAATTTTAATATGAAAGGCAGGGAAAAGTGGCTTCCTTTTGTATCTTTCATCTTTGTATCTTGTAAAATATCTTTGGTGTATTTTTTTTTGCTGATGTAGATCCTTTTTTTTGACCTAGCTATCTCAACTCCAAGGAAATATCTCGCTTAGTCGATGTCATTGACTGTGAAGGCTTCATCTATGGCACTTTTGACTTCGCAAATCTCTTCATCATTAGGACCCGCGACATAAGTAAGTCATCCACATATACCACAACTGCAACGTAGTTTTTTTTGTTCCTTTTGTGAATAGACAGTGGTCTGCTTCTGACTCAGTAAAGCTGATGGATTGGAGCTTTGAAGTAAGCTCCTTGTTCCACTGGCGACTCGCTTGTTTTAAGCCGTACAGGCTCTTGGTTAAACAGTAGACTTGCCCTTCACTGGCCTTGAAGTAGCTCTCTGGAGGTTTTAAGTATAGCTCCTCTTCCACAAACCTATGTAGGTACGCGTTATTGATGTCTAACTGATATACTAGCCAATCACTTGTGGCTGTCACGACTAAAAGTAGCCGAACCGTGACTATTTTGGCCACTGGTGAGAAGCTATCATGATAGTCTATGCCAAACTCTTAGTTGTAACCTTTAGCTACGAATCTTGCTTTGTATTTATCAACTGATCCATCAACATTGTATTTTATTTTATACACCTATTTTGAGTCGATTGCCTTCTTCCCTTTCAGTAGTGCAATTAGTTCCCATGTATTATTTTCTTCTAGTGCGGACAGCTCGACTTCCATGGCCTCAACCCACTTGTTGTCCCTTTTAGCATCCCTGTATGACATTGGTTCTTTCGTAATAGACACTTGTGCAATGAAATTAACATAGCCATGATTGTATGTAGGTGAGGTGGACATGAGGAAGAGGAATTCAGACATAGGTTGTTCGGTGGTATGGGCGACAAAGTCTTCCATCCAGGTGGGCCTATTTCTTATCCTAATGCTCCTCCTTACGTCAGACTTTTGGGGAATGATGTTTGGTAGGGGAATTTCCTCTTTTCTTTGTGACTGGTTTTTAGGTGTGGTTACTATGTCGTTGCTTGGTATTGGCTGTGGTGTATCATGGTAATCTGGTTTAGGGTGTTTAGTTTGGTATGGAAAAATATGTTCATGAAATATGACATCCCTTAACAAAACCGTTTTTCTTTTTGTTATATCATATAATTTGTAGGCCTTTGCATCGGGTCCATACCCTAAGAAAATACATTTCAAAGCCCTGGGTTCAAACTTGTCTTTTTGAGGGTTAATATTTATAGCAAAACATAAACAACCGAAGACTTTTAGATTTGAGTAATTCGGCTGCTTTTTGTACAAAATTTCATAAGGAGTTTTCCATTTTAAAATAGAGCTTGGCAAAACGTCTATTATGTGTGTGGCTATGAGCATGGCTTTGTCCCAAAACCTTTTTGGTAATTTTGATTCAAACATCAATGCCCTAGCAATTTGTAATAGGTGTTTATGTTTCCTCTCCACCACACCATTTTGCTATAGTGTGTATGTATAGGTTTTTTGATGTAGGATTCCCCTTTCTTAAAAAAAGATTTTACATGAAATGTTTATGAACTCAGTACCATTGTCTGTCTTGACTATTTTGATTGTTTTCTGAAATTTGTTTTGTATTAGATTGTAAAAATATTTCAAGGTATTTGGTACACTCGTTTTTTCTTTTGATAAATAAGTCCAAGTGGCTTTTGAGAAATCATCAACTATGGTTAAAAAATATAGTGCACCAGAGATACAATTGATTGGGTATGGTCCCCAAAGGTCAACATGTATTAAACTAAAAATATCACTGATATTGATGAAGATTTTAGGGAAAGAAAAACGTTGTTGTTTTGCCAAGGGGCATATTTCACAATCATGTAGAGTTGCACTACCTGGTAACTTTAGACTGGGAATGTGGATCAATTGTTTTGTGGACGTATGGTCGAGTCTTTTGTGCTATAGTTGTAGGTTATTTTCTTGGGTGTGGCTGATGCATGCTTTCTTAGGGTCAATGTCTTCACTCAGGGTGTACAGGCCCTTCATTATTGTTACCTTCCTCAATATTTTGTTAGTTGTCAAATCC
The DNA here is from genome assembly GCF_000150535.2 of Carica papaya. Next base: position 2,245,783 of record NW_019014679.1, on the reverse strand, counting down.
TGCATAAAATAATAGTTGGGATGAAAGGAAATATAGGTATTTGAAGCTTGGGTTAGTTTTCTGACATAAATAAGGTTACAAGTGAATTTTAGTATACAGAGGACATCCTGTAGAATTAAATTGTCACACAGCTTTATGGTTTCTTTGTGGGTTGAATGACTCGTGGTTCCGTTTAGTAGCGAGATAGGCATTGCAGGTTCTAGTTTTACGGGTTTTGAAAGCATTTTGAAATCATGACATATGTGTGATGTGGCACCTGTGTCTATTATTCACGTTCCTATATCATTAAAGGCATGTAAAAAACAACATTTAAGTTGCTTATCAGGGGGGCCAGAGTAGCCCACGTATGCTGTCGATTCTGTCGTGTTTGTTCCTTGGTTTTCATGTACTTGTTGATCTCTTGTTGTATGAGTGTGGCCATTTCTGTGCCCCAGTTTGTGTTGAATGGTTCTATTTTGGTGCTATCAGGGGCATTGTTTGCTGCTGAATTGGCTTTTTCTTTGTTCTTTTTCCCTTTGAGTTCTGTAAACCATTCTGGGTAGCCATGGAGCTTGAAGCATGTGTCATTCGTGTGCCCTGTGTTTTTACAATAAGTATATATCCTGCTGTCCTTTTTCTTTTTTCGACTTGGGAATTTTGGATTGTCTTTTAGGTTGGTGTAAAATATAGCGGGCGTCCCCTTAGGTGAGTTACTATTGTGTATTTCTCTTTGTTTTTCAACACTAATCACCATGGAATAAGCTCTATTCACACCGGGTAAGGGTTCCATGATCAATATTTAGTTTCTAACATGATTGTATGAGTCATTAAGACCCATCAAAAATTGGATTAAGTTGTTGGTATTGTCTATTTCACTATATTGTGTTGCAACATGGCAGTGCAAACAAGTAAAGGCCTTAGTGGGCTAACTCATCCCATATCCTTTTGAGTTTATATAATAGCTGTGACAGAAATGTTAGATTATGTGA
>NW_019014679.1:2199119-2209316 GCF_000150535.2 Carica papaya | reverse complement strand
AAAAAGAAAAAGGGTCAAAGTTGTTGACTAAAACAATTCGTTAAAATGGCTTTTTTTTTTACTTTTTTTTATTTTCTTAAAAAACGATGAGGAGTGGGCCCAGGGGATGATGAATGTAGGCCGCTGTATTTTTTGCTTAAATTATTACCGCCGCTTGATTAATTAAATGATAGAGCTGCCATTTTTTGAAGTTATGGTGCTAAAATTGATCCCACGAAATATTTGGGGGGTCCGATCCGTACCAGCCTGCCTGTGTAGTTAAAATTTAGAATGGGAAATTGAAGATTTTGTTTGACCAAATGAAATGTGTTTCGTATGTTAATACACACTAGATTCGGATGTATCCTGAAATTTCACTTCATACCTGCTATTCAAAACTTACTAGTCGTTGGGAAGACCTAAATTTCAGAGTCTATTACCTATATATTCTGTGCTTTTCTTTAAAAAAAAAAAAAACTAAATAATATTCAAAATAATTATTTTTCAATAATATATGGGAAAGAATTATCAATTGCAAATTAGGTCTTAATACAGGTGTTTGAATTAATTATAAATTATGTTGTGTTTTAAGTGTTTGTTTGTACAAAATATATGATTTTATATTATTTCTTGTGACGGCCCGCAGTTTTTCAACGAGAAATCAAGCCGCCAAACACAATTGAACCAGAAAATATAATATAAATTTAAACTAAAATACAATAAAAGTTATTCATTCCTTATACAATATTTATATTATGAGATTATAAAATTCTGTAGAGTCCATAAATGAACTAAAACTCACCAAATAACAACTAAAACATGAAATTCCTAATTTATCTCAATAAATTCTCTCTCTCGTCCTCATTTGAAAAATGATTAGAATTTGAGTGAAATAAACAAAACAATGGACTCAATAAGTATATCGAATAGACACCCTGGACATGCGGCATACCAACATACAATCAATTAGAAATATAAAATTTTTATTTCCCTTTACCTTTGAAAACTATGAAATGTAGAGATATTCTAGTTCCTATCTCATATCTCATTGTTCTCTTAACTTCAACTAGTCTTTTCCTCTTACTATTCCCCTTTACTAGTTATCTCTCAAAGTTCCTCTTTCTCATTATTTTCTCATTATCCCCATAATTTCTTTCCTCTCTTAGTTTCCTAATTGTAACCACTTATATCGCACATTATTATCACATCACATATAGTTCCAAAACGATACTCATCCACCAGTTTCCTCCTAATCCAAATCCCACCAATTCATATACCAGAATTACAGCAAATTTCTGGTCAAATTGAGACATCCGTAACCCCTCAGCGGATAACCCCGATTCTTAATTTGCCCAAACACAATCATCAATTTAAAGTTATTAAAATTTTAGAGTTTTTTTTATATTACACAGGTGAATCCGTTATCCAATTGGTACCATTACGGGATCAAGATTTTCACTATCATAAGGAGATGCACTCACAAAGGCAAAACACACATTGGTCACAGCAGTCCATCGCCAGGTGACTCAAAATATAACACACACCCCAACCACGTCAGGAAGGGTTTCCATCCACTCAATGATAGGATTCACCATACCGCTAAATTTCAGTCACACTAATTTTAAACAGATTATCTCTAAATTTTCGCTTCTTTTAAATTTTTATTTTGTTTTATTTTTCTTCCTATTCTAGTTAAAATTGATATTTTTATTTTTTTTTTCTAACAAACTAATTATATTCCCTAGAGACTTTATACACTTTTTTAGTTAACCTGACTCTATATCTCACACTATTCTAATTCTCTCAACTTGTCTCTTTTTCATCCTTATAAAACTCACTAACTCCCTTTATTCATGCACTTTCCTATTTATTATTATTTATTTAGTTATCATTTTGTTTATTAGTTATGTCTTAATGTTTTTATTATTTTTAGTTTTTAGTTTTATTAGTTTTATTTAGAATCCTTAATTTAATTTAAGAATGTGTATTTATTTTTGTTGATTTCATTTTATTTATGAGAGTTATTTTACGTATTCATGATTTAATTAGTGAATCTGCACTATTATTAATTTTCTACTTAGACTATTCTACTCATCATATCATCAACCATCAACCATCATACAGTATTTAAAACATGCAATCTTCATTCAACAATCAAGCAACAAACAAATGACAAATTAAAACATTCAGTATCACCATTTTTTAATTTCTTCTACTTGATTCTCAATCTCGATTCTTTAATTTTATAAACCATACTCAAAATTAATTATCTTTTTGCTTGAAAACATTTTTGAAAACATGCGAATATGGCTACAGGAGAACTACTAGATATACCTACAGACTTTAGAATTAAAGGATGCTGATTTAAGTTCCAAACACCATCCAAATATTAGCAAAAACCTGTACAACAACTAAGCATTCTTGGGTCAGCAGTGAACCCAAGAGATTCATGCAATCACATTGCATACCCATCTAGTTTCTACGACTATCTAATTACTAATGTGATCGTTCAAATTAATTTTTCTTTGTTTTGTTTATTTGATTAATTACATAATTTCGTAATTAATATTTTCTTATCATTTTATATTAGTCTTACTTTAATTAATTAATAATTTCTTTTTAATTTATCTTATCTATTATTTATTCAACTATAAAAGAAATCATTACAAATATTCTTTTCCTATTTTCTTAAATTATTTTATTATATTATCTATTATATTCAAAACAAAATTTATTAATTTGTTACATATTTATTAAATCAAATGATTTCCAAAATTTATTACAAAAGTACAAAATTATACATCGTTAAGCCTCAATTTACCGTAAGGGAGAATAGAATGAGAGATCCTCATCCGGATCGATATTTTGAGATATTGAACTGTCTATTACACGTCCTAATAAGTACTAGGTTCTCTGTTATGTGAAATTCAAAACAATTGTCACATATCTAAAAATACTCCAAAAATTCAAAATCAGTGTCGAAAACTCATTTCAGCAAATTTTGGTGTTCCGACATAGCGGTGTTGCCATGCTCGAGTGCCGATTCCGCTGCCTATGGCGGCAGTTTGCCTCATCTTGGGTGGTTTTGGTCATATCCTCGCAGAAAAATACGTTAGAGACCTCGGTTGGCCAGAAAATCACAAGAAAATTGAACCTACCGACGGGGGGACCTCCGGCTGCGGCAGCTCCACTGGTCCTCCTTCGTAGCTAAGGTCCTTTCTTCAGCTATCCTCTACAGAAACGGACAGTGAATACAATAATTAAAAATTCACGTGAAACAAGAATTGGAAAGGGATTTATCAGAAGAATTTTAGAATTTTTGCCGCAGTGGCTCCATCAGGATTTATCCGTAATTTTTGGCTCACCCACCATCTCTCTTACTCTGATTTGGCCATGTGGGTACTCGAAATCGAATTTTAAGCAGGTAGGAGAAACTTTTACCTTTTTTGGCAGTTGGCGGTGGCTCTAGCGCGGCGGCGGTTGGCAATCGGCCTCTTTCTCCACTGTCTGATTCTTCTTCTGCGGTCGAGGGCTCGCAGGTAGGATTTAGGTTCTTGTCTAATGTGAAGTATTCATAACCATCCCACATTGATCTGAACCGTCCATCGTGATCAATCTCGTCCATCCAATTGCGCCTAAAGAAAAAATAAATCTGAACCGTTCATCACGATTAATCTCGACCGTCCGATCGCACCTAAGGGAGAAATGGATCCAGACCGTTCACGCGCACGGGATCGATCCTGGGTTATTCGATCGCGGGACATGCGGATCGCCAATATGGCCTCCTGCGTGGCACTAACATCAACGTGTCTTGTCACGCGGCACGCTCCAATTTGTTGAGGCTGCTGACTGGGTGGTCCCACGTGGCCGAACTTTCTCTATTTACACTTTAACTCCCTGTTTCTAATTTTTCTTTTAAAAACATCCCTAAAATCTAAAATTTTACCTATTTTTTTCAAAATTAATTTCAATATCGTCCCTAATTCATTTTTTCTCAAAATTTCACTTAAATAAAAATAAAATAAATTAATCAATTATTTTAAATTAATAATTAAAGAATAAAAAATTTATGTCGGGTCATTTTTCAAGTTCGGATATTACAACTCTCATCCTTTAAGAAAATTTGGTCCTTTAAATTAGTCGCTCCCTCACTCAGTCGAACAACTGGAGGTACTGGGCCCTGAAACTTGATTCCAGTTCCCAAGTGGTCTCTTCTTGCATATGGTTCTACCATAGGACCTTGATGAATGAAAATTTTCAGTTGCGAAGTACTCTACTCTTCCGGTCTACAATGCTTACCGGTACCTCCTCATATAATAGATCCTCCTAAAGTAAAAAAGGTTCGTGGGACAGGATATATGAGAGGTCCAGGTTGTACTTGCGTAATATAGATACGTGGAACACATTATGGACCCTCGATAGCTTTGGAGGTAGTATCAGTTTGTAGGCAGTCATACCAATCCGATCTAAGATATCAAACGGTCTAATGAACCGAAGATTTAATTTTTTTCTATTGTCAAACCTACTGATCCCTTTGAAATGAGTGACCATAAGAAACCCTCTGTCACCTTTCTCAAATTCCAAATCCCTCATCCAAGAGTCCGCATAACTTTTATACTTGATATGAGCTATCTGGATGTTTTTCCTGATCTTAACTATCTTAACTATAGTCTCCTCTACAAGGTTTAGGCTGAATAATTTTCTATCACCCACCTCTTTCCAACATATCGGTGATCTACATGGGCTGTCATACAATGCCTCGTATGGAGTCATATTGATATTTGTTTTGTAGCTCTTATTGTAGGTGAACTCTATCAGAGATAAGTAATCATCCCAATGACCCCCGAAGTCTAGAACAAAAGCTCAGAGCATATCTTCCAGTGTGCAAATCATCATCTTTGATTGTCTATCATTTTGATAGTGGAGTGCAGTGCTAAGGAACAGTTTCGTTCCCATTACTTGCTGAAAACTATACCAAAATCGAAAAGTGAATCTAGGGTCTCTGTCAGATACCACTGACACTAGAACTCCATGTAACCTGACTGTCTCTCAGATGTACATTCTTATTAACTTTTCCAATGAGTAGGTCATCTTGATAATCAAGAAGTGAGAAGACTTCTTGGGCCGGTCGATAATTACTCAAATGACATCATATCATTAGCGTGTTTTAGCCAACCATGTTACGAAATTCATTGTGATATGTTCCCACTTCTACTCCAGGATCAGTAATGGTTGAAGTAACCCGTCTGGGCATTGATGCTTTGACTTAACCTGCTGGTATACTAGATACTTAGAAATAAAGTCGACTAACTCTCTTTTCATCCCGTTCCACCAAAACTTGAGTCGCATACTTTGAAACATTTTAGTACTTCTGGGATGTATGGCGAACTTAGAGCTGTGAGCCTCTGTCATGATGTCCCTTTTTAGTTCAATATCATCTGGAACACACACTCTATCCTGAAACCTGAGTAATCCATCGGCAGGGACTCAAAATTCTCGATGTACTCCCTATTCTGCATCTTTCTAGACAGCAGCTATAGTGGAATTGGTTAATTGGGCTTTTCTTATTCTTTGGATCAATTCGGGTTGGGTAGTCAGGTAGGTTAAGCATACAACTCTCTTTAAGTACTGAAATCGTATATGTTGTGTGATCTTTATTACCCTGCATTCAAAAACTATTATGTGAGCTAACATACCTGCACTTCTTCTACTGAGCGCGTTAGCTACTACATTGTCATTACCCGGGTGATACAATATATTACAATTATAATCCTTGAGGAACTTTATCCAACGCTTCTAATGAATATTCAGATCATTCTAAGTGAATATATGATTCAATCTCTTATGGTCAGTAAAAATCTCAAAAATCTCCCCATACAGATAGTGGCGCTAGGACTTTAAGGCGTGGATAATGACAACAAGTTTCAGGTCATGGGTAGGATAATTTTTCTCATGACTCTTCAATTGTCTGGACCCATAGGCTATGACTTTGTCATGCTGCATCAGAACACAACCCAATCTCAAGTGTGAGGCATCAATGTACACTATATATCCACCTGTCTCATTCGGTAAAGTCATCACGGGTGCAGTAGTCAACTGCTTCTTGAGTTCTGCAAAACTTCTTTCATAGTCTATGTTCCATTCAAACTTAACGTTCTTCTTTGTGAATCGAGTCAAAGGAGTGGCTAGACTGAAAAATTCTTTTACAAACCTGCGGTAATAACCTATCATTTCCAAAGAGCTACGAATCCCCTTAATCGAAGTCAATTTCTCTCATCTAAGTACTGCCTCAACTTTTTCAGAGTTCACTGATACTTTATCCCTTGATATGATGTGTCATATAAAGGTAGTCTACTTGAACCAGAATCCACATTTGCTCAATTTTGTATACAATTTCTTCTCCCTGAGAACCTGCAAAACCTAAGTCAGGTGGTAAACATGTTCCTCTCTTCTCTTTGAATAGATCAGGATATCATCGATAAACACAATGACGAACTAATCCAAGAATTGTCTAAAAATTCTATTCACCATGTCCATAAAAATGGCTGATGCATTGGTTAGTTCAAAGGGTGTGACTTAAAATTCATAATGTTCGTACCTAATTCTGAAAGCTGTCTTGGGAATATCCTCTGCCTTAATCTTTATCTGGTGGTAACTCGAACGCAAATCTATTTTAGAGAAGACTTGGGCACCCTGCAACTGGTCAAATAAGTCATCAATTCTAGGGAGGGAGTACTTGTTCTTGATCCTAACTCAGTCAGTGCCTTGTAATCAATATATAATCGTAACATCCCATCCTATTTTCTTATAAATGTGACTCCAGCACTCCAAGGAGATACGTTATGTTGGATGAACCTACTGTCTTGCAATTCATTGATATGTTTCCTCAGTTCTTCTATCTCAACACAGCTCATGCGGTAAGGGACAACAGAGATAGGCTAGGTATCAAACTGAAGATTTATGGTGAACTCAACTTCTTTGTCTACTGGCAGTCTAGATAGTTCATCAGGAAATACATTCGAGAAGTCTTGAATTACTGGGATCTCTTGAATACAAATTTTTTTCTTAGGTTTGCCTAATGTAAAGAAGATAATAGAGTTAAAGCACTATATAATGAGGAAATTACCATGAGAAAATAATATTTAAAATTTTCATTAATTTGTAAATGGCTCTTCGTTAGGAGGGTTGAATACAAGTTTCTTGTAAAAATAATCTACGGTGGCGTTGTACGACGTTAAGTATTACATCAAAGTCTCCCGTGTCAATCTCTATCAAGTCCACATTTAATTTTCTACCTACTATGTCTGTGATACAAGCTTTGTATATAACCTTCCCTAATAGTGTCATACTTATAGGAGTAGATGCCAACAACATAAAATCAAGTCTTTCTTGTAATATATTTAAGTTTTGTGTAAAAGTGTGTGAGATAAATAAATGTGAAGCACCAGTATTAATCAAAATATGTGCAAGGTAATTACAGTATCACGTCCAGGTTGGCTTCGGTATTATGCTGAGTTAGGTTGTAAGCTCTGCCCTACATAGGAGGTATGACCTGGTTCTGATTCCGCGGGAACTTTCTCGAATAATGTTGGGTACTCCCACATATGAGACAAATATTATTGAGATGATAACAAGGTCGGTCCCTATGATCCTTAACACAGTGCTAGCAAATCCTACTGCATCGTGTTACCGAAGCCTGGGGAGAAGCCTGAGTCATTGCCCTAGATCTCTTGTTCTACTGAACTGGTGTAGTGGGTGTTAGTCTGCAGTGTGAAACTGAGGGTCTAGGATTCCTCACTGCTGGAGAAAAGATGCGAAAGTTCCTCTCTACTAGTTGTAACTTGGCCAGAACGGTTCAATAAGTACTAAGATCAAATACGTACAGCTGTTATCTAATCTCAGGGTGGAGGCCCCACTCGAACTTTTTTACCTTCTTGCTCTCATCCATCATGCTCTCAGGGGATTATCGACCAAACTCTAGGAATCTTCGGGCATATTTTGACATAGTCATCTCACCCTAGATTAGGTGTGTAAACTTCATCTTCTTCAAATGTCGGAGGTGCTCTAGGAGGCACTCTGCATTGAAGGCCATCAGGAACAGTTCCCAAATAACTAAACCGGGCAGGGTAGCCTGCTTGAACTGCCACCAGCAGCCTACCTCTCATACAAGCATATAGGTGACAAGTACAACCTTCTATTCGAAAACCACTCCAAGAGTCGTGAAGGCCTTCTCTGTCTCAGCCAACCAATACTCGACCTCTTCAAAGGATGATACACCTACAAAGGTAGATGAGTTTAGTCTTTTGTACCTTTCAATGTAGATTGGGTCCATAATAGGTGGAACTGAGTCTCATGGAAGATGAACTGGATTATCCTGGGGAGGTACCAAGTGGCCCTGTGGTGGTGTCGGATGATACGGTGGAGGAGCAAGGTTGTGTCGGGGTGGCTTCGAATCTTCCCGCTACAAGGGTGGCTCAAATTGTGGTAGTGGAAGAGGGTCAGGTAGTTCCCTCCTTTCCTCCCAAGTCTATTGAGCAGAGATGAATCTCTCTAGTATCTCAAAGAGTTGGTCAACATCCTTTCGAAGTGAGCCATCCCAGGCTGCTCGATTTAGTGGGGGTGTTCCTCTCCTTATTTTTTTGTACCTGTATTTCACAAGAAAATGTTGAGTGATAGTTTATATTTGGTGTTTCTAAGTCTTTGTGTAAAGAATAGTTCCGAAAAATACGACTCTGATACCAACTATAAAGACCCGAAAATTTAAAAAAATAAATTCATAAATTAAATGCGAAAATAATTAATAGAGTTAGAATTTACATTCCTTACACAATAATTTTGAATGCCTAATAGGGTTACAAAAATATCACTTCTAAAAGATAAACAAAAATTAAAGAAATAAAGTAAAAAACTAATAACTAAACATCCTAGGACAACATTCATTAGCACTTGAAGGGAATCTGGATAGTGAACTACTCACAACTCTCTTACTGATCGAGATCTATATCTTAGTTCTCTTGATCTAAAATAATTAATGTAATTGTGAGTTACACTAGTTCAGAAAGAATATCATACTAATAACAGATACGAAAAACTGAAGATTTGTAAAAAAATCTGAAAAACAACTAATGGAGACCTTATTTTATTTAAATACATTTGAAACTTGAAAACATTTGTTTAATACTTACCATAATAAATTTTTCGAAAACAACCTATGAAGACCCATATCCATATTACTTTCCATTTTCACACATAAGAGAATGAGAAATAATAACTTTCCTTTCTTAGCTACTTACTGGTACCCCTGCGGATCTATGGGGGTCTCTCCCTACTCGTGAACTAAATATCTAATTTTACAATTAACCGGTCATCCCTATACCCCGTCTGGTAATAGGCGTCAAACATTTCCATTATTTTGATACCCCATCCGGTATGAGGATGAACCATATCTTCTAAATTTTTTTGGTAAGGGACTTCCTAGCCCCATTCCAACTGAGGTAACATTCACGGTAGGGTTCCCTATGTACCAGGCTTGTCTGCCCTTTCCTTGGGTAACCAGCAAGTCTTTCACATGCAGATTTTTATCAATAAACAACCAACAAACTCATACCAATATCTCATATCATATTTACAGATCAATTAAACTATATTCATGCTTATGGTATATAAACAAGATAAACAGATACGTTGAAAGACTATTGAACTATAAATTAAAAACATGAGTTATACGAAAATCAAGCAAGTAGGACAATACAGAAAAATAAACAGAATTCAAGATAATTGTAAACTAACCGGTTCCAACTCCACTAGTAACCTGTAATTATTTTTAGGATTTTCTAATTTTTCATAAAAATATAAAATTATATATTATTAAGCCTGAATTTACTATAACGGAGAATATGGTGAGGGATCTTTACTTAAATCAGTGTTTTGATATGTCAAAGTGTCTACTATGCCTTCTAATGGGTACCGGTTCCTTGATTTTTTCTTAGAGAATTCAAAACACTCATTACATACTTAAAAATACATCAAAAATTCAAAATCAGTGTCGAAAACTCATTCCGGCCAATTTTAGAGTTCCGGCATGGCGGTGCCACCTTCCTCCGGCGCCGGCTCCTCCACCCACCATAACCTAGCTAGTTTTGGCTGATTTTGGCCGTATCCTTGTAGAAAAAACATGTTAAGGGCTTAGTTGACCGAAAAATCATAAAAAAAAATCGA
>NW_019014679.1:2179621-2198256 GCF_000150535.2 Carica papaya | reverse complement strand
TCATACATGCATTTTTTTTTTACATAGTTATATGTATATATATATATATATATATATATATTTGTTTCCCTTCATACATTTACATCAAAATTCATGGAAATAAATATAATTTCACATATTCATTATAATTTATGTATGTATATCTCATATGCATAAATATATATATATATATATATATATACACCATATATATATCCTACTAAATAAATATATATACATATATATGGATATAACTTAATTTTTATCACCCTTTCATTACACTAAACTACTCTCACTATCTCTCTATTTAAGTTTAAATTTTTCATTTAAAATCAAATAAAATTAAAATATATTTATTTTAAACATTATGCATGACACTCTAAATTATGTAAAATGAGAATCAAAGAAGAATAAGAAAATAAACTCACGTTTAAATCGTTTAGAAGAAGAACCTACGTGAGAAGAGCGTGTCACACGGTGGTTAGACCACCCGCGATACGGATAGTCCCAATGCTTCCTCACTCTCTTCTTCCCGTCACTTCTCTCCCTCTCCTCCCCATTCGTCTTTTCTTCTCTTATTTCTCTTTTATATGGTGGGGGAAGGGACATGGATAATGAGGTGGTTTAATTTAGATGAGGTGGCAACCTAAGAGCGGGAGGGGAATCTTCCCATCCATGTTGCCACCCCTATTCCATTTCCTAATTTTTTCATGTCTCAATCTCACATGCACATCTCTTATTTGATTGGTCATTTTTATTAATTTTGTGAATGTTTAATTCTAATTTATTTTATTTTATTTTATTTTTTGTTCTCATATTCATTTTACAATATTTAATTTAATTAAATTACAATATTTAAGTTAATTAATTTTACAACTTTCTTCTAACTTAATTTTATTATTTTATTGATTTTAATATTTTTTTAATTATTTTTAAAATTTAATTTATTCTACTAATTATAATTTTTAATATGTATATTTTAAAATATTTTTCTAATTTATTTTATTTTTTTTAAAATAACGTTTTAATTCTTAAATAAATTATTTTTAAATTTAATTTATTTTATATATTTTTCTAATTTCCTTCTAAATTTTTAAAGGATATTAAGTTAATCAATTAAAACAATTAAGGAGGCGATCTTGACGTCACTTGATGAAGAAAACAACAAAAATTAAAATATTTTAGCCTGTCCAGGGTGGCAAAACGAATAGAAATGAATGCAGCCGAGAGGGGCCTAAAACAATATAAATTCTAGATGCTTGATTAAGGGAATTTGACTAATTAAGTTATTTACTTTATCCTTGTTTGATTAAAAAATTATTTATGATTATTTTAAAATTAATCATTGATTAATAAACACATAATGGAATGATTCATACGTTTCTTTGAAGAGATAAGCTTTAGATTATGAACAAATCCCATTTGGCCGTTTCATATGACTACCTCACCAGCCGGTGACGCCCAGTTTCCTCTCTCAGGACACGTGTCTCACTAAATCTGCGCATGGATCATGAATGATTTCATGTGATGACGTCATCCACCCATCACGTGACAAAACAGGTTCAACAATTTGGCCACTTGCCTCAAGAATTTTTCACACATATTTTCCAAAAGTTTACATGGAAAATGACGTCATCCAAATATTTTTCATAATCAGATATTTTAATCAATCTGGAAAATTATGGGAAAATGGGTTAATTAATAATAACAACGAAAAAAACAAAAGTAAAATCCCCACCATTCGCTACCAGTTTCTCTTATTATAAGTATCCCTGAAACTATCATTTCATAAATTCTACCCCGTATTATTCCTTTTATTTCTCTCTCAATTTTCATCCTCCTCCTCCTCCCTCTTCTTTTCTTTTTTTTTTTTTTTTTTTTTTTTTTCCTGTTTTTCATAATCATCAAAATCATAATCTTTGATCTCTTTGGAAACCCACCTCCCGAAGCTTCAGTTTATATAAAATGAATGAAATGGCCGTAGAGTATCACTTTCCTCATCATCGAAGCTCAAGCTTTACCAGTCTCATCCCTTGTTTGACAGAGAACTGGGGTGCCCTGCCGTTAAAAGTTGACGACTCTGAGGACATGATCATATACAACTCCCTCCGTGACGCTCTTCATTTTGGATGGTCTCCGTTAGATTTGACAGAAAGGACAGTCAAAGCCGAGCCCACCGATGAGTTGGAGATCACGGCTCCGGTCAAACAAGGAATAAATCAGCAACTTGAAAGCGCGTATGTTGCTCCAAAGAGTGAAAACGGAAGTGTTTCTTCACCGGAGAGACAAGAAAAGATCTTACAGAAGCCAAGAGGAAGGCATTATCGAGGTGTCAGGCAACGGCCGTGGGGGAAGTTCGCTGCTGAGATTCGAGACCCGGCTAAAAACGGCGCGAGGGTATGGCTCGGAACGTACGAAACGGCTGAGGAAGCGGCTTTCGCGTATGACCGAGCGGCTTATCGAATGCGAGGCTCGAAAGCATTGCTTAATTTCCCCCACCGGCTTGGCTCTAACGAGCCTGAGCCGGTTAGAATCACTGCGAAACGCCGAGAACCGGAGCCCAGCACCAGATTGGCCTCTGATAGTGACTTGGCTAAGAGGCTGAAAGCGTCGGCGTCGGCTAAGGAAGCTGAGTTGGATATGGAAAGAGTGAATACACTTCAATTTCAATATCGGATGGGTTATGTGCCAGTTGGCGAGCAATTATTGGTTAGATAGGTAGTTTCCTAAGTTGTGGATTGTATAACAAGGTAAGAATGAAGTGATGGTTTGATTATTGTATGGAGTGAATAGGAAACTTGTTGGGTTGAATGCAGACTACAGATGTTGGGTTGAATGCATACTCCATATAATTCGGTGAAAAAGCAAAAGCCAGAAATTGGGTTTGTAAATTTCTGAAAATGATGGGGTTCGGCTAAATAAATTCGGGTTTATGTTATCTAAATATATAATAGCTCATATATTAAATGAGATATATAAATATATATTATGGTGTTAAAATTATTTGTTTATGTAAACGGAATTGGGAGTCAACAAGGATTTTGAGATATTTAGATGTGAAACCCTTGATAATCAAGTCATTTATGATGATGAAGAATGAGTAGAATACCACAGTAGCTTAGACTAGTATAATTTTTTAAAAATATAAATTTATATATTACTAATAATATAGTTAATCTCAACAAAAAAAATAATATAATTAACTTATTTAACTACTAATCGTTCAACTTTAGAATAATTTGTAACTTAAAAGTGGTTTCATTACTTTAATTTAATAAAATATTTTACTATAAGGATGTATGATATTTAAGTGACATTACACTTGATAGGAGATTGACTTGATACGAGACATTATATATTTATAGATATCATTTACTCTGTTAAGTCAACTCTTTTTAATTTTATGTCTCAATGATCCATATGCACAACCATGCTTAATGACTTAGACATTAAGTTTTTTTAACGATATATCAGGTTTACATATAAGCGAATGAAAGATATAATATGAGAAAATTTATTTTTAACTTCTTTATAGATATGCTATTGAAATATTAACTTATATAAGCAGCAAGACGATGATCCTTACATTTAATAGGTGCACGATGTTCCATCTTTAGTAATTTAAGAGGATGTTAAAAAGCATATTTCCATAAAAAATTTGAAGTCAAAATGATTTTTACGGACCCTTCCATTGCATTCCCAAATGTGAAAATACTTTCGCACTCTCAACTCAAGAGTTGCAACCACATCTCGAGATACAATGATCCAGAAGGCACTCATGTTTTAGAAATACCATGATTTTTTAAGCGATTCACTATTTGTTTGAATTAACTAAAAAATTTGTCTCACTAAAGACTTCATACGAGAAAAAAGATTAATAAATAAACATATCGCTTCAAGTTGAAGGAATAAGGAGCGTACTAAAAGTTAGGTATCTTAAAGATCCACGAAAATAAAAGATTAAAAAAATAATGCAATTTTCTAAATAATTATGAAAATTAATTTGTATTTTTATTTTAAATTAAACTGAAATCTAAAATGTTATTTTTATTGAAACAACATAAAATTCCATTTAAAACCACGTAGCTTCAATTGTGATATTATTGAAATTTTAGTTTTTAATAGAAAAAATAACTATTAAGTGAGTATTTAAATAGTAATTAATCTTAATCCAATTAAGATAAATTTGAAGAGACATGGGTTGTGGGAGACAAATGTGTTTGGCATTATCATTTATACAACCTAGTAAGTAGGTACCGTACGTACAAGTAGTCTTCGGTTATCATTATTCCAATATTTCCTGTACCAACCACCCCCCCACCCCCACAAGTAATTTTTGTGTTTACCTTTTTGACTTCACTTCACACCCACCCACGTATGTAACACAACTTAACCATCTTCACACACATATACGTGTACGTGCGTTCATTCCTTTTTCCATCATCGTGTAACAATTATATTAATGCGAGAAACACGTTTGATTTTTCAATATATATATATATATATATACACTAGTAGATACAGATAGAGAGTTTAGAGGGGTGAGAGTCGTCGTTGTGAAAGAAAATTAAAAAAAAGGTGTGGTGGCGAAAGCTTTGGAGATAATTCATGAATGTTTGTGGAGGAGATGAGGGAGGAGGACTTTTTGCAGAGACCTTGACCATAATTTTTGCATTTGCAGACAAGTTGAAAGGAACCAATCATAACATTATCCATCTGATCATCACCAAATGCTTAAGTTCTTGGTGTTGATTGAAAGAGTTAAAACAAAACAAAAAGGTTATTAAAATGTCGTACATCATAATTTTGTAATTTTAATTGAAACGTACGAATTTTTATTTTAAAATAAATAAATAAATAAATAATTTATCCGTACAATTATAATAATAAATAATCACAAAGCCAAAAAAAAAAAAAAAAAAATAGTTATAGCTGTGGTTGTTGCACCGTCTGGGAAATCTTGAGCATTAATCTAAGCACTAATAATTATAAATTAATAATATTTAATTTAATTTAATAAAATAAAAAATAAATTTTAATTTTTTAAATAAAATTATAATAATTAAGTTAAATTAAATAATAATAAATTTATTTCGTTTATAAATAATAAAAAAAATATTTCGTAATAAATAAATTTTTTATTTTATAAGAATAATAATAAATTAAAAATTCGATAAATTTTTTTTATTTTAAAAAATAATTAAACTTTTATACAAATTAAATTTTAAATCGTGGATGAGAGTAGTTAAGCAGCACAAATTAAAGATTCTATTGCAAGCAGGTTGGACGTCGCTGATGGAACTCGTTCCATTTCAAGCTAAAAATCAATTTGACAAATTATATGTAGCATTTTTCACATGTTTTTTTTTTTTTTTTTTTGAAGTTTAAGTTCAGCTTTCCAAACTAGGTTTGGTGAAACCTAATAGCTAGTTAGGCTGCACATTTGTGTTATTGATAAGACTGTCTATATAAATTAATATCTCCTTTAATTATTGGAAAAAATTAAAATAATTCAATTAAATAAATCTAGTAATAATAATAATAAAATATTAATATACTATTCCACAAAATAGTACTGATCTAAATAATACTATTGACGATAAAAATACTTTTAAAATATATATATATATATATATCATAAAGATTAAACAAAAACAAATTAACAATATAAGCTTACTACCAATCTCTGTGGTCTCATACCAATCCATTCTCTAATGCTACAAGAGAAAACAACAACAACAAGAAATTAGGCCCCAAATTGAAAAGTCAAGATTCTCCATTAATACCATTAACCCAATTCACAAAGTAAATTCTATAAGGGTTTCTTCAAAACTTCAAGGCCTAACAAGTCCAAAATCCACATCGACCCAAATCAGGAATTTGACCCGGTCCAAACCCGAAACTTGGAGGCCCGATAATCTCTTTTTATCGGCGATAAATCCGGGCCGAGCCCGGTTTGTCGGACTGTAAATTTAAAAAAGACGAACCATCGACAGCTTTCTAAATCTTGTTTTACAACAACCTCAAAAGCCGACAAAAATCAACGTGTCTCTGAAGAGAAGCCTGCTTAACACATGCAGCCCTTGCATGACAAGCTCCTCAACACGTTCTCCTTCTTCTTTAACACGTGCCAACATTTCCAGGGCCCCACCGACACCCTTCTCTCCCTATATAATTTCCCACACCCTCTCTCCACGGACCCCACTCAGAAACAGAAACCGCACCTCTCGCCATCACCGTCCGATCTTCGTCCTACTCTCTGATTTCGTTACCACCGTCTGATTCTTGTATCGATGGCTGATCAGCCCCACCAGCGCAGCCCTGAACCCCGCTCCCACCAGGTGGTCAAGGCCGCCACCGCTGTCACTGCCGGTGGCTCCCTTTTGGTTCTCTCCGGTTTGACCCTAGCCGGTACTGTCATTGCATTAACCATAGCTACGCCACTCTTCGTTATTTTCAGTCCGGTTCTTGTCCCTGCGGTTATCGCCGTTGCACTCTTGATCACGGGGTTCTTGGCTTCCGGTGGTTTTGGTGTAGCTGCAATCACTGTCTTATCATGGATTTACAGGCTAGTACTCATACATATATAAATATAAATACGTGTACGTAAACATGTGTATATTATTCTTAAAAGTTATTTTTATAAACAAAATGGACATGCAGGTATGTGACGGGAAGGCACCCACCGGGGGCGGACAAGCTGGACCAGGCACGCATGAAGTTAGCTGGAAAGGCTAGGGAGATGAAGGAGAAGGCGGAGCAGTACGGTCAGCAAGTGGCTGGGTCACAGGGTTCTTAAAGATGAGTTGACATGTGGCGTCATCTCTGCCACCGTTGTGGAATTAGGGTTTTATTCGATAATCAAAAGTGGGTGGAGATCGATCAATCCAAGGTCTGTGATGAAAGAACTGTATGGTTCAGTTGGGTCATGAATTGGTTGTTGATCATGTTTTTAATTTGTTGTTAAGTTTTTTTTTTTTTTTTTTTTTTTTTTTTTTTTTTTTTTGTTGGCGTTCTCGATGAAGTGTTTTAAATTTGGGCGTCTCTATTTTATTTACTTTTTTTTTATTTTTAAGTTTCTCCATGAAAATTCTGATCTTGAAAGAGAAGTGAAAACAGCTGCTTGTTTGAGATTGTATTTGTGAGTTGTTGTAATTTATGTTGTGATTTGGTTTAAAAATCTTGTTGCTCTTCATACATAAATTATATATATGTGTGTATATGTGTATGTATATATTATACATACGTTATATGTATAAATGAACATTACGAAGATTTGTCGTTTTTGAGTTTTTATATATGTATATATCATACATACGTTATACATATAAATGAAAATTATGAAGATTTTTCGTTTTTGAGTTTCTTAATTGTGATTTGGAAATTATGTTTTTTTTTTTTTACCGGCCATTATAAATTATATATGTAGTCCTATCATAGTTATGGTTAATGGTTTTAGATTTGTTAATAATCAATATTTTAGAGTTTTGAGGAAATTTATTAGAAAAGACTTAAATTAATTTCAAACATGTAAGAAATTTGAAAGCTCTATACGCATGATTTGTGTGAGTACTTCTCCAGTATTTTTCTTTCTGAATTTGCTTAGATTATTTATTGAATTTCGCTTTAGCACTTTATATTAGACTTGTTAGAGTTTTGATAAAAATTTGAAATTAAATATGAATTAGTTGGTCTATACATATGCATGTCTATACGCACCCCCATACGCTAATTAAGCTGGACAGGATGGGAAGTCACATTTCAGTAATTGACGAATGGAACGGGAAAATTACATCTTTAATCTCTAAGTGAACGAGGAGATTACTTTTTAACTTCTAAACTAAAACAAAGTAGTTGATTTATAAGGAAATTAACTCTACTAATCAGCCAGCAAGCACTCATGGGTATGGAATTGAGTCCATCGGTAGGTACCCTTGGCTAAGGAGTTTCAAAACCTTTCAATCATGTGATATAATACATCTGAATTAAGGTTGAAGACTCAAGAAATTGAAAAGAACAAAAAAAAAATCTGAGGAGATGCCATTTGTCATTGGGCATTGATGACGTCATTTGGGTGAGTGTTGCTTGTCTACGAATTAGGGTTAGAGGGCCCATTAAGTGCAAGTTCCAGAGGGTCTGTTCTTGAAGATGATGATATTTGAAGTTGCAGGCCCAGTTGAGATTGGTTGAAGACTCGAGAAATTGAAAGAAAAAAAAATTCTCAGGAGACGCCATTTGTCATTGGGCATTGATGACGTCATTTGGGTGAGTGTTGCTTGTCTGCGAATTAGGGTTAGAGGGCCCATTCAGTGTAAGTTCCAGGGGGTCTGTTCTTGAAGATGATGATATTGAAGTTGCAGGCCCAGCTGAGATTGGTTGAAGACTCACTCTTCCATTCCATGAGCTTTGGGCCAGCTGGACATAACGAATAGGTATCCCGTTGTTCATTACAGTCACATATGGAGATGGTAAGGGCATCAATATTTTCCTCCCTCCATTTCTCTGTATATCCACAAATGTACTATGATATCAGAATCAGATAATCTTAGTTGGGTTATATAATATATATATATATATATGTACGTACCCTATAATTTGAAATAGCAGAAGCTGGAATCAGAGGAAAGAGTGGGAAATGGGTTGGCACTGGACCTGATGGACTATTACTAGCCTGTGAGATTATTTCAAAGAGAACATTAGATACACGTCCACAAAATTGCTCGTAGGAAGTGTATGCATGTATCTATGCATGTGCTTCCTGATTTTGATTTTACCTGCTGTGTAATTCCCACTGTATTAGCTGATTGCATGGATGTTGCTCCTGCATTAGCCGCTTCCAGAACTGGCATTCCCTCGTTAGTTTGTGGCAGAGTTTCTGGAGTTCCATCCGAAGAATCTTCAACTTTTGGTTCCTATAAATACGTATATAAAGTTTGAGAGGAATTAGATAACAAATTGTAAAATAAATTATCTAATCACTCTGTTTTTTTTCCATGAGGAAATTAATTTATAATAGGGAATTATGAGAGGGATTACAGATTGTTCTAGGGCGACATCAAAGACGCTTGTCCTTCGTTTTCTCTTATCTTTGGAAGCCAGGAAGAGAAAATATTTCTGGGCATGGCTAGCAATCTGGGTTGGTGTTCTGGTCTTGACAAATTTCTTTGAAATTCCTATCCAGTCACCTTTCCCCATCTTTTCCAATCCATTTAGAAATAAACGATGTTCCTCCTCACTCCATGGATTTCCTGAAATATTTTTTCCAACCATGAATAAAATTATACCAGAATCTTTAATCAATTAGGGTTTCCATTTTTACATTAACCAAATTTAGTACCCACAACCAGTTATGGTAATTCTTGAATTTCTTTAATCAAACTTTTAATGGGTAAGTTTAGAATTTACAGGGTAAGATTGTAACCGAATTTGCTAAAAGTATTTTTTCCATTTTGCATTCTTGGAAAACAGAAGAAAATTTATAAAACCAATTATCTGCTTTTTGTCAAAATCAAAAGGAAACAGACAATCAAAAGGAAAAGATCAATGAGGTTTCAAAATAAAAAACAGGATTTCTTTTGGAAAACCGAAAGGGATTCAGTGAAGCGGGATGTTACAGAGAAGGGGGAGAATTAGAATAAACCAGCTGGAAGCCCTAAATCACTCACTTCAATCTCATCTCTCAAATTTTGTTTCTCTCTGTTTTTCTGGGTGTGAATAACTCTCATCCTCACTCACAGAATTTAAGAAATATACATGAAAAGTAGGTATATATTATACATACCCTTCTTTCTTTCTGAACGCTTCTTGGAATTAATTTGGCTATCTGAAGAATACCCAGAATCAGTAGCTTCATGTTTGTCCGCTAGAGGTTGCAGATCTCCGAAGCTCTGACTCTTCTTGACAATGGCGGGTTCTTTATTTTCCACTATATCCACACCAAATAGTCTGAAAGAACTCTTGTCACCGCCATTGCCATTGCAAGTCCTTGAGTTGTGACCATTTAGCCCACAATGGCCGCACTTCCTTGCTGACTCTTTCACCATCTCTATCGCCTGTAAATTTTCTCAGAGAGCAGAGAAGATGAAAGATACATATGCCAAAACACAAACCAAATCCAACGTGTTTAATTTCTCTATACCAGAACGTCTTGCGCGCATATATATATATATATATATATAGAGAGAGAGAGAGAGAGAGAGAGAGAGAGAGAGGTTTTGTTTATAGAGGTTTTGTTTCCTATACTGGAGCAGTCGGACATTGATCAGGAATATCATCTTTATAGTCTGATTTTCCTGATTAGACACTTTTTAAATTGGTCAAAAGGGAAAAGTATCTGAGCCAGATATGGAAAATAAATATCTGTTACTTACTCTGAAATTTTGATACAGTTTATTTGTTTTTATTTTTTTTTCCACTTAATAATAATCGCATAATATTAAAAATTTAGTTTACATATAAATAATTATTGAAATATATAAATATCTAGTTACGCCTTATTTCCTATATATACTACTTTTTCTTAAACTAATTTTTTAGAAGATAAAAAAATATCTTAATTAATTAATTTTAATTTATCCCCTTTTTTCTCTTGTAATCTATTAATTTCCTTTATTAAGACATTATTTTAATTGCAAATTTTTTCTTCTTATTGTGCCTTCCTAGCTATATGGTCCGGTACTCATTAATACTTTTTTTAAAAAAAAATAATAATAATTCTCTTGAATAAAAAATTTAAAATCCCATTTACTTTTCTAATTATTTTTATATTTTTATTACTAAATTGACATACGATTATATACTAAAATATATAGCCGTTGAAAATAAAGGTATATAATTTAAAAGTGATAAATAATAAGTTTGCGAATATACAAAATTCATTTCACAAGAAATTAAAAAAAAAAAAAAAGGGGCGAGAAGTAAGTGATTTTTATTCTTTTCAAACTTGTACATATACAAATATATATATATATATATCATATTTTTATATTATTCTTCAAGCAAATTTCGACCAGATTAGAACATCGTCGAGATACATGTATGAGTGTCTTTTCCATATATAAATATATCAATGTTATATACATATGCTGCCTAAGATACTGAAAATTAAAAGTAGAAAATGATTTATTTGTATACCAAGAGGATAAGTTCCATTCTGGAATTAAAAAAAAAAAAAAAAAAAACATAGCTTACACTTTTCATGAAACACTGATACAAATTACCAACAGAAAGAAAATGACTCCATGAACTGCAGTGACATTCTCCGACCGGAGCTGCTGCGGTGCGTGCGTGAAGAAGCTTGCAGAACCTGCCTGCATTACATGTGCGAGTGCAGTATCGAGGTGGGTGCAGTTGGAGAAATGTCTTAACATAAATTTGACTATTAATTTATAGGATATAAACAATAAAGTTTAAGAGAAACCAGAGAGAGATATGTTAGGTTTACACATAAGAGAAGGGAGGAGAAAATAGAAGGAAACTTATCCTTCATATGCATGATTTGTTTCGTTTGGATCAATATTGTCAACGGCTAATAATTTTTCTTCTTGTTTCTATGATATTTTTATTACTGAAATTTTTGTAGTAATAGATCTTCTCAATGGTAATTAGATAACAAATTATAAAATAAACTTTATATTATTTAGATTTATTGAATTTGGCTAAAAAGTTCACAAACACATGTATATATGTATGTGTGTACACTAATTAAAACCAAAATAATGCTAATTTCCAATTTGGAGGAGTGTCATTTAGAATGGAGCAGGCTCGCAGGACAGAATTGGGAATCACATTTCATTAATTGACGAGTCAACGAAGAAATGACATCTTTAACCTCTAAAATACACTCATCAGCTAGTAAGCACCAATGGGTTCTGGGTCCTTTGGTAGATAACCTTGTCATTGAGCTCCAAAACTGTACTAATCAGCTAGTAAGCACCAAATGGTTTTGGGTCTATTCCTAGTTACCCTTGTTATTGACCTTCATAAACCTCGCCTTTCAATCGTGTAATCTAATACGATCTGAATTAAGGTTCAAGAATTAAGAAATTGAAAGAAAGAAAAAAACAAAAAAAATCTCAGGAGACATCATTTGTTATCGGGCATATTGATGACGTCATTTGGGTGTGTTGCTTGACTGCGAGTCAGGGTTAGCTGCAGAGGGTCTGATCCTGTAGAAGATGATACTGAAGTTGCAGGCACAGCTGAGATTGGGGCAGGGACACCCGATGGTTGAATACCCGCACGGCCATGACTACCAACGTTCCGTGAGCTTTTGGGCCAGCTGGACATAACTTGTAGGTATACCATAGTTCATTACGGCCACAAATGGAGATGGTGAGGTCATCAATATCCTTCCTCCTTCATTTCCCTGCATTCCCACAAATGCATAAGAGCATATAATCCAAATGTACGTACCCTGTAATCTGAAACATCAGAAGCTGGAACCAGAGCAAGGAGTGGGAAATGGGTCGGCACTCCAATTGGTGGATTATCACTAGCCTGTGAGGTTATTACGAAGAAACCATTAGATATATAGCCACAAAGTTGCTCATGGGAAGAGTATATATATATATCTATGTATGTATGTGCTTCCTGATTTTGATTTTACCTGCTGTGTAACTTCGACTGTAGTAGCTGATTGCATGGGAGTTGATCCTGCATTAGCCGCTTCCATAACTGGCATTCCTTCATTAACTTGTGGCAGAGATTCTGGAGTTCCATGCGAAGAGTCTTCAACGTTTGGTTCCTATAAATACGAATATAAAGTTGAGTTAGCGATGCACATGAATAAAACTAGAATATGAACTCAATAATCTAATCACTCTGCTTAATTTTTCCGTAAGGAAATTAAGTTATAATAAGGAATTTGAGAGGGATTACAGATTGTTCTAGGGAGATATCGAAGATAATTGCTCTTCGTTTGCTCTTATCTTCTAAAGCCAGTCTGTGAAAATAATTCTGGGCATGGCTAGCAATCTGGGTTCGTGTTCTAGTCTTGACAAATTTCTTTGAAATTCCTATCCAGTCACCTTTCCCCATCTTTTCCAAACCAGCTAAAAATAAACGATGTCCCTCCTCCTCTCTCCATGGATCTCCTGAAATAATTTTTCCAACTATAAGATGGTTTAATCACTTGAAAATTATGCCAGAATCCTTAATCAATCAGGGTGTCCATTTTTTCATTAACCAAATTTATTACCCACAGCCAGTTGTGGTAATTCTTGAATTTCTTTGATCAAACATTTTATGGGTAAGTTTAGATTTTACAGGGTGAGATTGTAATCGAATTTGCTAGAAGTATTTTTTCTATTTTGCATTCTTGAAAGACTGAAGAAAATTTATAAAACCAATTATCTTCTTTTTGTCAAAATTAAAAGAAAACAGGTAATCAAAAGGAAAAGATCAATGTGGTTTCAAAATCAAAGAACCTACAAAACAAACTATGAGGGAACCAAAAATCACCTTCCGAGTTGATTTTCTACATGAAATTTACAAAAGAAAAACATGTAGATCCAACAAGAACAGAAAGAAAAAAAACTCAGAAAAAGAAAAAATAAATAAAACAAGAACCTCTTCATTCTGAATATACCTTTCTCAATTTGCTTTTTATCCTTGAAAACAAAAACCCAAAAGCAAGATCTTGATAAGACCCGAAGACGTGGGACAAGTTGACAGTTAAACCATTTTTCCACAACCGAAGCTGTTCTTCCACAAAGTCCCACGACCAGATCAGTTCTTCCACAACCAGAGCAGTTCAAGCGGTTATTCTACATTTCCCTATTTAAGCATGTACGGAATTGCAGAAAAGGGAAAAATCAGTAAACAAAGTGTGGTTTTTTTTTTTTTTTTTTTTTTTTTTTCCCTCAGCCTGAGTTAGGAAAGTGTTCTTAATTTGTGGTTCTGACTTGGGACCTAACAGATCTCTTTTGGAAAACAGAAAGGGATTCAGAGTTACAGAGAAGGACAAAATTAGAATAAACCAGCGGGAAGCCCTGAATCATTCACTTCGTCGATCTCATCTCTCAAATTTTTTTCTCTCTGTTTTTCTGGGTGTGAATAATTCAAAAGATATATACGAAAAAGAAACCCATATTAGTCTGGAGTATATATAACACATACCCTTCTTTCTTTGTGTTCTTTTCTTGGAATTAATTTGGCTATCTGAGGAATACCCACAATCAGTAGCATCATGTTTGCCAACGAGATGTTGCAGATCTCCAGAGCTCTGACTCTTCTTGACAATGGCGGGTTCTTTATTTTCCACTGTATCCGCACCAAATAGCCTGAAAGAACTATTTTCGCCGCCATTGCCTTTGCAAGTCCTTGAGTTGTGACCATATAGCCAACGACGGCCACACTTTCTCGGTGATTCTTTCACCATTTATGTCGCCTGTAATTTTTTCTCGGAGGGCGGAGAAGACGAAAGATATATATATGCCAAATGGTTAAACAAACATGGGGGGGAAAAGTATCTGTTGGTAATTTGTAAAATAAATATTTGTTACTCTGCTTAAATTTTAATTTATTTGTTTATTTTATAATTGCATAATATTAAAAAAATAATTTACATATAAATAATTATTGAAATCTATAAGGTAATGCATTTACTCTCTACTCTTTCTGATATATTTTCACTCTTATTATTTTTATTTTTGACTTGTTTGTACAGATGCATGCATGCAGACAAATATGCGTAGGTGCAATACTAAAATCATTTGATGATAAATTATATAAATGGAATTAGTGCAAGATAACACGGATGATTCTTCAATTCCTCAAGGATGCAAGCTTGTATGGAATAATTTAATTTAATTTATTTTTTCTGTTTCATGCATGCGCCGTGTACATGTATAGAAAATATAAGATTTTATAGATATGTTATTATTATTATTAATTTTTTTATGAATTATTTTGAAATAATGATTTTGGAAGGCAAGTTTTTGACACTTGATAGACGAATTTTTTTCTTTTTTTTTTTTTTTTTTTTTAAACAACTGTGTTGTATTCTTAATTTCTTTTTTCTTCTTTCCCTACTATATAATTTGTTATTGGCACATCCATTTATATCTCTAATATAGTTCGTCATTTCTATATATAATTTATGAATTATTTATAACTAAAACGTTAATAATTATTATACCTAATTTCAAGTTCTTATTAGTTTGGTTAATTTAGTTGTATTATCACGTAATTCCAATTATTCTAATAAAAAAAAAAAATCCGTCATTCAACCTTTTTATTCGAATCTCACTTTCACTCTTCTTCCCTCATTTCTTACTCAACTATTAATTTGCAGGATGAGCGATGAAGTTTAACAGAAACAAAAAGGGAAGATAAAATAGGAGAAAGCTTATCCTTTATATGCATGATTTGTTTTGTTTGGATCATTATTATCATCTGCTAATATTTTTTCTTCTTGGTTCTTTGATATTTTTATTTCTCGAAATTTTTGTACTTAATAGATCTTCTCAATCGTAATTATAAAATAAAATTTAATGTGAAATTTTTTGAGACATGATTTTATGTTACTTAGTATTTTATTTTACTTAGATTAATAAGATTTGGCTAAAAATTTAATATGATTTAGTTGGTCCACAAACTTATGTATATATACACACACACTAATTAAAGACCAAAATAATACTGATCTCCAATGTAGTAGAGAAGGTTATTTAGAATGGAGAGGGCTCACAGTACAAAATTGGGAATCACATTTCATTAATCGACGAGGAAAATGACATCTTTAACCTCTAAACTAATACTAATCAGCTAGTAAGCACCAATGGGCTTTGGAGGTACCCAAGACTACACTAATTATCTACTAAGCACCAATGGGTTTTGGGTCCATTGGATTCCATGGGTAGGTACCCTTGTCATTCAGATTCAAAAACTTCGCCTTTCTATCATCTGATATAATACCATCTGAATTAGGGTTCAAAAATTAACAAATTTAAAAAAAATATATATATATATATATATCATTTGTTATTGGCCATTGATGACCTCATTTGGGTTAGTGTTGCTTGTCTGCGAATTAGGGTTAGAGGGTCCATTAAGTGTAAGTCCCAAAGGGTCTGATCTTGTAGAAGATGATATTGAAGTTGCAGGCCCAGCTGAGATTGGGCCAAGGAGACCCAACGGTTGAGTACCCACACCTCCAGTACTACCAACGTTCCATAAGCTTTGGGCCAGCTGGACATAACTTGTTGGTATACCATAATTCATTACACTCACAAATGGAGATGGCAAGGGCATCAATATCTTGCCTCCATTTCTCTGCATACCCAAAAATGTATCAGATCATATAATCACATGTTCTAGGATACCCAGAATCAGATAATCTTATTTGGGCTATATAATATATATATGTACGTACCCTGTAATTTGAAACAGCAGAAGCTGGAATCAGAGGGAGGAGTGGGAAATGTGTTGGCACTGGAACTGATGGACTATTACTAGCCTGTGAGATTATTACAAAGAAACAGTTACATGTATAGCCACAAAGTTGCTCATGAAAGAGTGCATATACATATACATATGTATATATGTGCTTCCTGATTTTGATTTTACCTGCTGTGTAACTCCGACTCCATTAGCTGATTGCATGGAATTTGCTCCTGCATTAGCCGCTTCCATAACTGGCATTCCTTGTGGCAGAGTTTCTGGATTTCCATTCGAGAAATCTTCAATTTTGGATTTCTATAAATACATATATAACGCTGAGTTAGCCATGCACATAAATAAAACTTGAATATGAACTCATTAATCTAATCACTCTGTTTTTTTTTTATTAAGGAAATTAATTTAGAATTAGGAATTATGAGAGGGATTACAGATTGTTCAAGGGTGATATCGAAGACGCTTGTTCTTCGCTTTCTCTTATCTATGGAAGCCAGTCTGAGAAAATATTTCTGGGCATGGCTAGCAATCTGGGTTGGTGTTCTGGTGTTGACAAATTTCTTTGAAATTCCAATCCAGTCACCTTTCCCCATCTTTTCCAAACCAGCTAGAAATAAACGATGCTCCTCCTCACTCCATGGATTTCCTGAAATATTTTTTCCAAACATGAAATCGTGTGTCACAAGAAAATTATGCCAGAATCTTTAATCAATCAAGGTTTCCATTTTTACATCAAACAAATTTGTTACCCACAACCAGTTTTGGTAATTTCATCAGTAGATGAACTAATTATTCTTGAATTTTTTTAATCAAACATTTAATGGTTAAGTTCAGATTTTACAGGATGAGATTGTAATCGAATTAGTTAAAAATATGTCTCTGTTTTGCGTTCTTGAAAGACTGAAGAAAATTTATAAAACTAATTATCTGCTTTTTGTCAAAATTAAAAGAAAACAGACGATCAAAAGGAAAAGATCAATGTGGTTTCAAAATCAAAGAACCTACAAAACAAACTATGAGGGAACCAAAGATCACCCTCCAAGCTGATTTTCTATACATGAAAGTTACAAAAGGAAAAGATTTAGATCCGGCAAGAACAGAAAAAGAAGGAAAAAAAAGAAAAAACTTAATAGAACATCAAAAAACTTGAAAATAATAAATATAACAAGAACCTGGATCTTCATTCTGGAAAAATCTTTATTTATTTGCTTTTCATCCTTGAAAACAAAAACCCAAAAGCACGATTTCTTTTGGAAACCAGAGATGGATTCAGAGAACAGAGAAGGGGGAAGATTAGAATAAACCAGTTGGAAGCCCTAAATCATTCACTTCATCTCATCTCTCAATTTTTTTGCGCTCTGTTTTTCTGGGTGTGAATACTCTCATCCTCCCTCTCAGAATCGAAAAAATACATATGAAAAGGAAACCGACCCATAATAATTTGAAGTATATATTATACATACCCTTCTTTCTTTCTGTACTTTTCTGGGAAATAATTTGGGTGTCTGAGGAATACCCTGAATCAGCAGCTTCATGTTTGTCGGCGAGAGGTTGCAGATCCCCCAAGCTCCGACTTTTCTTGACAATGGCGGGTTCTTTATTTTCCAATATATCCACACCAAATAGCCTGAAAGAACTCTTGTCACCGCCATTGCCATTGCAAGTCCTTGAGTTGTGACCATTTAGCCCACAATGACCGCACTTCCTTGCTGACTCTTTCACCATCTCTGTCGCCTGTAATTTTTCTCACAGTGCAGAGAAGATGAAAGATATGCCAGAACGGAAACCTAATCCAATCTGTTTAATTTCCCTGTACCGAACGTCTTTGTGCACATATATATATATATATACACAGATTTCGTTTCTTATACTGGAGCAGATTTTGTTTCCTATAACGGAGCAGTCGGACGTGATCGGGAATATCTTCTTTATACTCTGATTTTCCTGATTAGACATTCTTTATATATTTGGGAAAAGTATGTGTCCCAGAATTTGGAAAATAAATATCTATTATTTACTGTCATAACTTAACTATGAAATTTTGATACAGTTAATTTTTTTTTTTTATTAATAGCATAATTATTGAAATCTATAAATATCTACTGAATTTATAAACACGCCTTGTGTTCAATATACACTATTTTTTCCTTAAACCAATTTTTTAAAAGATAAAAGTATCCTAATTAATTATTTTCTATTTTTTTTAATTTCCTTAAAACAAAGTTACCCAGAATTTACTTTTCTTTTTCCTTTTATCA
>NW_019014679.1:2150892-2169435 GCF_000150535.2 Carica papaya | reverse complement strand
AAGAATGTTTATTACTTTACTATTTCTTCCAAAATAAACTGAGAATAAAAATTTTATATTATCAATTGATTGATTTGATTTATTAAAGAAGTTACTATTCTGGTTTAAGTTTTTCGCAATGTATTTTATTAATTGTACCAAGTAGGATGTGATATTAATTGAATGGAATAAAAGTGTATGTCCTTAACATGTATATCAAATATATGTCAACTTTAATAAATACTTTTTGGTTAAAAGCAAAATGGTTCTCCTATGCCCTTCTTTTTTTTTTTTTTTTCCATAACTTAACCTTCTCTCCTCATTTTTTCTTTTTTCTTTTCTTTTTGCTGTCTCCACTTGATCAGTCTATTTTCATCAAATTCAACATTACTTGTTTATTAATTTATAACAAAATAACGTAAAAATTATGAAAATAAAATGACGAGTCAAAAAATAATAATAAAATAAAAATAAAAGTGATATAATGATGATGGGATGGGTAATCATAAAGGAGTATATATATATATATATATATATATATTAAATATAGAATAAAATATTGGGTAATATTCAAATATCTATGAAATAATTCTCCAATAGATTTAACGAAACCGAATTGGAAACTCGTGTTTGCAACAGTTTAGAGAAGAAAAAAGAAATCAACGGAGATTTGTACATACAACGCCGTGTGAAAACTTTAAAAAGGTGACACGTGGCAGTGCATGGACCCCAGGATTTGATTGCGTAGAGGGCGAGCCCACATGTGAAACGTGACAAGACGTTACATGAGACGTCGTCGAGAGGACGTGGATGAAGCACGTGCGGAGTCACACGTGTAAGTTGATAAGCAGAAAGACTTATTAGACGACAAAGAATATGTGTCGCGAGTCATTGTCGGTGATCCTTAAAATCCGCGACCGTTTTCTGCAGCTCCTGAGTAAATGACAAAACTCACAAACTAACTTCACGTTCTAATCGAGTAGTTGAGCACTCTAAAACTCTCTTCTTCCATTTTTTTTTTTTTAAATTTCTAATAAATAAATTTAAATAACTAATTCTCTTCTAAAAAAAGCTTTACATTTCGTTTTTTTTTCTTCTACAAAAAAGTTTTTGAAAAATCGAATATTATTTTAGATAAAAATATCCCATGAATTTTTTTTGTAATAATATAATAATCAAAATATTACCTTTCTTATGAATTCAATTGTCTATATTTTTGAAAAACTAATATTTAGCATAAATTAAATTTGAGTTCACTTTAAATTTTAATTTCATAAAAAATAAATAAAAGAAAATATAGATAATATAGAAATTTAAAAAATAAATTTTTAATTTCAAGTTAATTTTTTATCCAATTCAAATTATATGTTTTATTTATTTATTTACATATGAAATAATAAATCTAGTGGTCATAAAATTAAAAAATGAGGGTAATTGTATATAAATTATGATTTGTTTTTATATATTAAATAATTAAAATATAAAAATCGAACATGGTTGAACAAAACGAAATAAAATTATTAAATTAATTTTTAATGTTTAATTATTGGGCTTGACTTAATTATTGAAATAACAAGTAAAAAATAAGATAAAAGATTTCTAACCCTCTTGTTTGGTATGGAGTTTACCAACATCTCCTTACCACTCATTTGAATTCTGAATATGGTTTGATTTTGAGGATATCTATTTTTTAGGACAGTTTTCTCTTTCTTTTTATATTTTTAAGATTTTCATGTATTGTAATTTGACTGTTCATATTTCTCATATGAAGTCTTTTTTATTTTAGACCTTTTTTGTAATACCCGAGTTCGAAATTTAATTCGGGATCAATTTTAATATTTTAAATATATAAAAAAATTTATTTTTAAATTAATTTATTTTAATTTTTGTTGAATTTATGGAAAAAATAGGTTAGAGATAAGACTGAAAATAATTTAAGAAAAAATGGGTTAAAATTTGGGTTCAATTGATATTTTTAAAAGAAAAATTAGAAATTGGAGGATAGAGTGCAAATAAAAAAAAAATGTTACGTAGGACCGCCCAGTCAGCATCCCTGATGAATCGGAGCACGTTGCATGGTAAGGCACGTTGACATCAGTGCCACATGGACGATCCGCGTGTCCTACGATCGAATTGCCCAGGATCGATCTCGCACGCGTGTACAATCCGAATTTATTTCTCTTTTAAACATGATCACACAGTCGAAATCAAATCGTGATGAACGATCCAGATTCATTTTCTTCTTAAACATGATTGTACGGTCAGAATCAAATGCGATGAACGGTACATATTCGTTTTCTCTTTAGGTAAAATCGAACGGTCGAGATCAAACGTGATAAACAACCTAGATTAAAGCGAGATGGATATAAATACTTTGCATCACACTGAACCCAAACCCTAGCCACCAGCCTTCCGCCGAAGAAGAAGAACCAGTCGCTGGAGAAGGGAGTCGATCACCAACCGCCGCCGCACCGGAGCCACCTCCGACTGTCAAAAAGGTAAAAATTCTCCTACCCACTCGGAATTTGATTCTGAGCACCCCTATGGCCATATCAGAGTAAAACAAACGGCGAGTGAGCCGAAAACCGCGAGCAAAGCCCGGCAGTAGTGCCGCGGGCAAAACTCGCAACCTCCTCCGATGAGCCCCTTCTTGTTTTCTGTTTCGTATGCTTTTTTCACCGTTGTGTTCACCGTTCTGTTTTCTACAGGTTGACTAAAGAAAAAATCTCAGCCGCGAAGGAGAGCCGATAGAGCCACCACACCTGAAAAACCCCACCATATGTAAGTTTCCGTTTTCTGATTTTTTTCAGCCAACCGAGACCCCTTAATATATTTTTTCGTAGGGATATGTATAAAATCGGCCAAAAATAGCCAGGCTGAGACAAACCGCCACCATAGGCGGTGGTGCCATCGTCGGAGAACAGCGGTGCGGCCGTGCCAAAACTTCGAAATTGGCTAGAAAAGATTTGTAACACCGATTTTAGATTTTTTTTGGGGTATTTTTAAGTACTTGAAGTATGTTTTAATCTTTACAAGAAAATTCAGGAAACCCGGGGATCGCCAGTAGGCGCAGTATAAAGTTTGGTATTTTGGAGATCGATTCAGGTAATGATCTCTCACCTTTTTATCCGTTACAGCAAATTGAAGCTTAATAATTAATAATTGTGTATTTTTATGAAAAATTAGATAACCCTAAAAATAATTACAGGTCACTAGTGGAGTTAGAACCAGTTAGTTCACAGTCGTTTTGATTTTCTGTTTATTTTTCTGTATTGCTGATATACTGTGTGTAACTTAATTGATAGTTTTTAGTGTCTTTTTGGTTATTTTGTTATTTTGTTATTTTGTTATTTGTTTCCCCTGCATTGCATGCCGGTATTTCGGTTATTAGTTATTTAGCTGTTAGACTATATTGTTGTATAAATAAATTCTGCGTATAAAATGAGATATGGTTATTGCATGGTTACTTGTTATGCTGATAAAAATTTATATGGAAAAGACTTACTGGGTACCCAGAAAAGGACATACGGATCCGGTATACAGGAAACCCTACCGTGAACGTTACCTCAGTTGGACGGGACTGAAAAGTCCTTTACCAGTAAAGTTTTGGAGATATGGTTCACCTTCATACCGGACGGGATATCGAGGTGGTAGAATATTTGGTATCTATTATCGGACGGGGTATGAGGATGGTCGGTTAATTGTTTAATTGGATATTGGGTTCACGAGTAGGAAGACATCCCTATGGACCCTTAGGGGTACCGATAAGCGAGAAAAAATATAAAATGATCATTCTTGTTATCTTCTATGTGATAAATAATAGTACATGAATATGAGTTTTCATAAGTTATTGTTCGAAAAGACTTGTTACACAATATAGAATAAATAGATTTTTTTATAGTAAATGAATTTATATTAAATTAAGAGCTCCATTGGTTATTTTTTTTTTATTTTTACCAATCTTTAGTTTTCTGTATCTGTGATTAGTGTGATATTTTTACTGGGCTAGTACAGCTTACCCCTTCATTAGCTATTTCAGATCAAGAGAACCAAGATCCAAATCCCGATCAACAAAAGGGTTGTGAATAGTTCATCACCCGAACTCCCTTTAAGAGATAGTAAAGGTCGTCCCAAGATTGCTTAGTTATTTGTCTTTCGTTTATTTCTTTGATTTTCATTTGTTCTTTTAGAATATACATTCTCGTAATCCTATTGGGCATTCTAAAATATTGTGTAAGGAATGTAAATCCTAACTCGAGTATTTCGCTTCCACATTTAATTGATGACTTTATTTCCATTTAAGTTCTGGACCTTTATAGTTGGTATCAGAGTCGCGTTCCTCAGAACTATACCTTACACAAATACTTAAAAATACCAAATACAAACTATCGTCCAACCCTTCCTTATGAAAAATAAGCACAAAGATATAAGGAGATGAGGTCCTTTACTGGACAGGACAGCCCGAGATGGGTCGCTTCGAGAGGATGTCGATTGCCATTTTGAAATTTTAGAGAGATTCATGTCTGTCCAGTAGGTCAGGGAAGAGAGGAGGGAACTATCTAACTATCCACCACTTCTACAATATGAGCCTCTCCTACAATGAGAGGATTTAACGCCACCTCGATGCAACCCTACTCCTCCATCGTATCATCCGACACCGTCACAATACAATTCGAAGCCCCCACTGTATCATCCGACACTGTTACAAGGTCACCCAGTCCCTCCTCAGTAATATATGGCCCCTCTTCCACTGGACTCAGTTTCACCCATAATGGACGTGATAGAGATTGACACGGGGGACTCTGATGTATTTTTAAGAATAAACTGGTTAGCAACGTATCACGCCACCGTGAATTGTTTCTACGAGAAAAATTGTATCTAAGCCTCCTAACGAAGAATCATTTACAAGCTAATAAAAGTTTTGAATATTATTCTTTCATAATGATTTCTTTATTACATAGCACTTTAACTCGATTATTTTCTCTACACTAGACAAACTTAAGAAAAAAATTTATATTCAAGAGATCTCAGTAGTCCGAGACTTTCCGAATATGTTTTCTGAAGAAATTTACAGACTACTAACGAACAGGAAAGTTGAGTTCACCATAGACCTTCAGCTTGGCACGCAGCCTATCTTAGTTTTTCCTTACCGCATGAGTCATGTTGAGATGGAAGAGTTGAAGAAACAGATCAATGAATTGCAGGATAGTAGGTTCATCTGATATAATATGTACCCTTGGGATGCTAGACTCATATTTGAAATGAAGGAGAATGAGACATTAATGTTATGTATTGACTACAAGAGGCTGAACATGGTCACAATCAAGAAAAAGTACCCCCTCCCCAAGATCGATGGCCTTTTTGATCAGTTGCAGGGTGCTCAGGTCTTCTCCAAAATACACCTGTGTTCAAGTTACCATCAAGTATAGATCAAGGCAGAAGATATTCCCAAAACCGTTTTTCGAACCAGATACAGACACTATGAGTTTCTGGTCATGCTATTTGGACTAACTAATGCATCAACTATTTTTATGGATTTGATTAACAAGGTTTTCAGGCAATTCCTGGATCAATTTGTTATTGTTTTTATCGGATATCTTGATTTATTTAAAAAGCAGAGAGGAACATGCTCACTATCTGACTCAAGATTTGTAGGTTCTTTGAGAAGAGAAGTTGTATGCAAAGTTGAGTAAGTGTGGGTTCTGACTCGAGCAGACTACATATGGAGTGTCAATAAACCCAAAAAAGTTAAACTAGTGATTGGTTGGAAGAAATTGACATCGGTCAAGGAGATTCATAACTTTTTGTGAATGGTAGATTATTATCGCAAGTTTGTAGAATGATTTTCTAGCCTATCTGCTCCTTTGACCTGGCTCACAAAGAAGAATGTTAAGTTTGAGTAGAACGATGACTGTGAAAGGAGCTTTTCAAGACTAAAGAAGCAGTTGACTACTGTACTTGTGTTAGCCTTACCGAGTGGGATAGATGGATACACAGCTTATAGTGATACATCCTACTTGGGGTTAGGTTATGTTCTGATACATCATGGGAATGTCATAACTTATAGGTCTAGGCAGTTGAAAAGTCATGAGAAAAACTATCACACCCATGGCTTCGAACTTGTCGCGATTATCCACACCTTGAAGACTTTGCGTCATTACTTGTATAAGGAGACTTTTTAAATCTATGTTGACCATAAAATGTTGAAATACATATTCACTCAAAAGGATCTCAACACTCATCAGAGACGATTGATAGAACTCATCAAGGACTACAATTATAATATTTTGTATCACCCGGGTAATGGCAATGTAGTAGTCGATGCACTCAATAAAAAAAGTGCAGGTAGGTTAGCTCACATAATGGTTTCAGAATGCAGGGTAATAGGGGCCGCACAACAGTTACGACTTCAGGACCTGAAGATAGTTATATGTTTGGTCCACCTGACTGTTCAATCTGAGTTGATCCAAAGAATAAATGAAGCTTAATTCGTTGATTTCACCCTAGTAGCTCTCAGAAAAGATGCAGAACAGAGAGTAAATTCAAAATTTCGAGTATCTGCCGATGGATTACTCAGATTTTAGGATAAGAAGTGTGTTCCATGTGACAGTGAGCTGAAAAGGGATATCATGACAGTGGCTCATAACTCAAAGTTTATCATGCATCCTGGAAGCACTAAAATGTATCAAAGTATGTGACTCCGATTTTGGTAGAACGGGATGAAAAGAGAGGTAGTCGACTTTGTTTCCAAGTATCTAGTATGTCAGTAGGTCAAGGCAGAACATCAGCACCTAGGCGGCCTACTTCAGCCATTGTCCATTTCAGAGTGGAAGTGAGAACACATCACAATAGATTTCGTGATAGGATTGTTTAGAGCACACTTGGGACATATTGGAACAAAACAAACGGTGGGTGAGCCGAAAACCACAGGCAAAACCTGCAACCTCCTCCGATGATCTCTTATTCGTTTCCTATTTTGTGTGATTTTTCTACCGTTGTGTTCGCTGTTTTGTTTTTTACAGATTGATTGAAGAAAAAATTCCAGCTGCAAAGGTGAGCCAGCGGAGCCGCCGTATCCGGAAAACCCCACCATCGGTAGATTTTCATTTTCTGATTTTTTTGGGCCAACTGAGGCCCCCTAACGTGTTTTTTTCACAGGAAACTCAGGGACCACCAGTATGTGCAATAGAAAGTTCGGTGTTTCGGACACCGATTCAAGTAAGGATCCCTCACTCTTTTCTCCATTACAGCAAATTGAAGCTTAATAATTAAAAATTGTGTCTTTATGAAAAATTAGAGAACCCTAAAAATAATTACAGGTCACTAGTGGAGGCAGAACTGGTTAGTTTACAGTCATTTTGATTTCCTGTTTATTTTTCTGTATTGCATATATTTGTTTACTTTTATACTGTGTGTAACTCAATTGATGATTTTTAGGGTCTTTTTGGTTATTTTGTTATTTGTTTCTCCTACATTACATGTCGGTATTCTGGTCATTAGTTATTTAGCTGCATTAAACTATATTATTGTCTAAATGAACTCTGAGTATAAAATGAGATATGGTTATTGCATGGTTGGTTGTTATGGTGATGGAAATCTGTATGAAAAAAATTTACTAGGTACCCGAGAAAGAGCGTACGAACCCAGTACATAGGGAACCTTACCGTGAACGTTACCTCAGTCGGACGGGGCTGGGAAGTCTCTTACCAGTAAGGTTTAGGAGAGATGATTCACCTTCATCTCCGACGGGGTATCGAGGTGGTGGAATATTTAGTATCCATTACTGGACGGGGTATGGAAACGACTGGTTAATTGTTTAATTGGATATTGGGTTTACGAGTAAAAGGACATCCCTATGGATCCTAGAGATACCGATAAGCGAAAAAAATATAAAATGATCATTCTTGTTATCTTCTATGTGATAAATAATAGTACATGAATTTGAGTTTTTATAAGTTAGTATTGGAAAAGACTTATTACACAATATAGAATAAGTAGTTTTCTTTATAGTAAATAAATTTACATTAAATTAAGGGATTCATTAATTGTTTTTCTGATTTTTACCAATTTTT
Organism: Carica papaya; assembly: GCF_000150535.2. The sequence goes on along the minus strand of NW_019014679.1, from coordinate 2,161,384 downwards.
AGTTTTTCATATCTTTTATTAGCGTGATATTCTTACTAGGTTAGTGTAACTCATCCATTCATTAACTATTTCATATCAAGAGGACCAAGATCCAGATCCCAATCAATAAGGAAGTTACGAATAGTTCACTACCTCGACTCCCTTCAAGAGCTAGTAAATGTCGTCCCAAGATTGCTTAGTTATTTGTCATTCATTTATTTCTTTAATTTTCGTTTGTTCTTTTAGAATGGACATTCCCACAACTCTATTAGCCATTGTAAAGTATTGTGTAAGGAATGTAAACTCTAACTTGATTATTTCGCTTTCGTATTTAATTTATGACTTTATTTTCATTTAAGTTACGAGCCTTTACATTATTAGATAATTAATAAATTATTATTATATTTGTTACAAGTTGGTTGTTGTTTTAATGCTTTAAGCATTTTTTCTTTTAAAAAAAAATTAAAAGTCAATAACTCTAACTAATCTAAATGGCTCAACCAATTAAAGAGACTGATTTAGTTTAATTGATTCAGTTTAACTAATAGTTCAATTTTTTATTTTATTAGTTTTATTTTTATTCTAAAATTTTCTAACCTGACCTAACCAATACTCATCCCTAATCAACTCTATGCCTCGCTTTCACTAAATTTTTAACCCATATATGCAAAATTGGTCATTGAATTCGTGCCTTCCACTCTGTATAATCAAATCTCAAATACATTTCTTTCACTGGATTTTTGATGAGGTGATATGATTATGGCAACAAAAATACTTTAGCATGATATATGTCATAAAAAAAATACCACAATACTGAGTCTTTTTCATGCATCATCTCACGTGCACTTTTTGTACCGAAATATACTTCTTAACATGATCTTATCAATGGCTCTTTGAAAGTTAATAAAGTTCATTAAATGTAATAAAAATTTATATTTTACCGAGAAAAAGACTAAAACCCAGAATTGTTGTTACAAATCAAATTGTTATTACAATTAATTCAATTTAATACTAATATAATTCAAATTATACATATAATTTAATAGTTAATTAAATGGTTAATATATTCATTATCTATAAGAATTTGTGAGTTGGAAGTAACTTATACTCCTAATTATATTCTCATTTAAAAATTATTTATGTAAATGTTATAATTATTATTTATGTACCACTTTATAATTAATATATGAATTTAGTAAAGAACAAATTTTTATAAATAACTTATAACTAATCAATCAAAAATAATTTTACAATTTATCCAAAATCATCAACGAATAGTGTAAAATAATTAAAAAAAAAATCATAAGAATTGAATTGCGTAAGTAAAAAATAACACAAACTAAATCATAAGACTTGATAGTAAACAACAGGATATCATGCAAGTCTTTTGATTCTAATTAAGATTACATCTACTTGGATATTTTAATCAGTTACTGTCTTTCGTTAATTTAGATAATGGTACAAGCCATTTAACTTTTGTTATTTTCAGAAAATAATTATACTCACAAAAATCATCGCACATATATATATATATGCTATTTGCTTTAAAAGCAAACTTCCTTTTTTCTTTCACTTATACTGGCTCATTAAAATTTCTTGGTTCACGAATATTTGTTATTTATGATGTTCTGAATCTTACTGTTCATATTAATCAACGACTCTCAACTGTAACCAAAAAAAGAATTCAATTCACAATTTGAGAATTAGAAGAATCATTAAAACTTGATTTGACAATATGAGAATAAGATGTTACCAGAGGAAATTACGTACAAGGCAATATAAAAAAGGATACACATTTAATTTTCTTCTAGACATTAATGGCTTCTTCTGTAAATTTAACATTTCTCATTGGGTAGTGAGACACCATTTATTTTTTGGATTTTTTAAACTACGAAAATAACACACCAAAAATAGAAAACTAACAAAAAAAGAAATCCATCATCATCTGAATTTTGATTGCAGTCTTGGATATTCTGTTTGGTCAGGTCAGATTCAGTAGTGGAGTAATTTTTATTTTTTAATTTAAATTCAGAAAGCTCAAATGATAATTTGTACTTGGAGGAATTCTGAAAAAAGAAATTAACAAATGTCCTTTTCTTCTTTATGGTTTTTATCTATCCATAAATCATATCATGTTTGGCACAAGATTCATAGAACACCAACACTTCCCAAGAGAGCACATGTTGCGAATGTACAATTAACTCGTTTGTTTCTTCTCTTTGCCTTGCCTATTGAGCGTTCATTAAAATGAGAACAGATTATTTAAAAAAGAAGAAAAAAAAAACAAATAATAAAGAAGAAACATCAATCTTTAGTTTTTCATAGGATCTGAGTCCTGCTTCTGGAACTGTTGAAGAATAATACTACAATTGTTCATGGTACGTGCATCAAGAAGCCCATGATTCCACAGCTTGATCATAAACAGTTTCCAACACCTGTAAAGACCATAATAAAGAGATGTTTTCGATCATCTGAGTCCCAACCATAGTAAACGATTTACATTAAGTCTCAGACATGAGAAGAATACTGAATAATAACTCACTTTATACTTGTGATTCATATACAGCCTAGGCTCATTCCATCTTATGCACAATATTAGTATAATAAACTGATAAGATTCTTTTATTTAAGTTCAGCAGAAAACAAAATTAAGCAATTCCAACGAGCATATATGAAAGTATCTGCATAAAAATATATCTCAGCCTATCTGGTTTGGCTTTAATTCTCCTGCCAATCCAGGCTTTATTCCTATTACAAGTGCAATCGCTAAGCCATTGTTTATTTTATTCAAATTTCTTAATACCATTCCAATTCTAATCTAGCATTTGAAATTCTAGGAATTCTCATCTATATAGTTGGAATTCTATTCATATTCCATTCTAATAAAATTACCATTCTATTCCCACTCATCACATATCGTGAACCAAATGGACCATGATTATAGTGGCACAAGAACTGACAAGATTCAAGATGAAATTTCAACCAGCATAACCACTATTCAATCACCATGGCCTCTTGGCCTTGTCCCTCCACTAGCCCAAACAAGAAGGGGAAAGATTGATTTCCAGAAATAAGGGAGACCAACTGAAGAAATTTGATCCAGAGAGAAGCAGGTCCTGCCCCCCAGGAAAAGTAGTAGTAGGAGTGAAAACTAAACTAAAGCAAAAAATTAAATTAAATTAAAAAATATGGAAAAGGTAAAGCTACCAAAGCAAGGCTGGGGAACGAACAAGGTCAGATCCATGCAATCTAGAAAATGCTTCACATGCCCACGGAATATGACCATCTGCGAGCACTCTGTCATCATAAGACAAAAGATTCAAGATAAAAAAACTGAGATAAATGGTCACTAGACAATGCATTTTGTTTTCTTTTTTCTAAATAAAACAAGAAATGTAATTAGAAAGAGATCCAATACAGCTGCTTTATATCACAGTCTCACTTAAAATATTTACCTAGAACTAAATTCGAGCGAACTTATCTGTATGAAGCATTTTAAAAGGGGGTAGGACTGAAGACCGCAACCGGCCTAAGATAAAGCCCGCCCCAACCATTAAGTCTTGATTATACAGAAAATTACAAGACGACTATTTCATTGCTTTGGCAACAGATTACTTTCTAAGCAAAAAGGATGATTCCAAGTGGAGAGAGGATTTACCGCTGTTTCCTCACAAATGAGTTCCACAAGTGCATCATTTGCTTCTCATCTCGGGTCACATCCACAAAATCATCAAGAATCTGAGAGTAATAAAACCATATTAATTGCTATCTCACCACCTACACCAGTGACTCAAAATATATGACGGAGAATGTTCCAATTAAAACTCAGCAGAACAGAAAACCTGATTCAACTGAAGGAACATATCTTATTACTCCTCCTGAAGCCTTTCATAAGTAAAAAAGAAAGCAATTCATTTAATAATAGGTGGCATGACACGGAAATTTCATGATAAAACACTCCATGATCAACTAGAATCATGTAACTCTTTACATATCCTTATGATTGTTAATAGAAATTTATTCTCCATGTTTTATGCGTTGCAGGCAAACCTATCTGTCTGCAGCATGTTTCTTAGTTGATCTATTGGAAAACTTGCACATAGTTGAAGAGAAGAAAAAGAAAGAATTGCATTTCTTCCTAATTAACACCTTCAAGTAAATTTTTCTTTAAACAAACAAAAAAGAATGTTTCCATATTCCTTCGGGTGAAGACATAAGAATGGCCCCATAAACTGATGCTTCATGATGACCAAACGTTTTAAATTCTTCAGTAACAAACCATCACTAACTTTAAAATATAAACAGAGTTTTAAGTCATTAAACATACTCTTCGATCTTCAAAATCCGCAACATCATCATCAACTTCATCCTCACTGTCTCGATCCGACATTACTTGCTCCAATGCCATTGGCTTTAAGATAACAAAAAAGGCACCATTTTCAGAAAGCCTTATGCATGCAAGCCAAGTTGAAGTCACTAACCATGGGTTAACTATAAATACATATTTGTAAGTTCTTCATAAATCAACTCTGATCATTCATAACAATATCCAATTTATTTCTTATTCAGGCACAAATAACTAATGTATTTGGTGTTGTGAAAGCACATCAAGCATACATCTATTGTAAGTGCTTTTTAAGGTCCAAAAAGCCAAACCAACTCTTCAAATCCTAATTTAATGGACTAAGACTGAGAATACAATATAAACAGAATTGAAATTTTAATAAAAAAATAACATTCTAATTCGAGTCAATTTTTTTCTAATTCAAGTTAGATGTTCTTGTGATTCCTTCATTGACATACTAGAATCCAAATCCATGATTGTGGAACTAAAGATAAAATTCAATGTGATTCAACAAAGTATTGCATATGTAAATTATAACTAAGATCTAGGAGTTGAAATGAAGATTTTAACCTATGCAATACTAACGCCAATCCTCTTTAGAACCATTACCCACAGAAAAACTCTAACCTCGGGAACTTTCATTTCCCAAAACAAGGAAGAAAATAAATTAGCAGATTGTGGATGATAAACCCAAATATGACGAGTATATGCCCTGAATTAGTGGATTATTGCCTGTAATTGAAGGATAGATATAGGAAGAAAGGAATCAAACAAAGTAACGAAAACATTAGACTTGATGATTCTTAATCATTGGGATCTATTACAAAAAAAGTTCCATTTACATGACCATCACAGTGATCAAAAAATTATGATTGGGGCATCATATGTTGTGGAAATTTGCAAAGGTAGAAAAAGCATGAGAAGAGGGGGCTTTCCCATTCCATGGTCTCCCTGGAAAGGAAATACGGGACCTCCACTAAAGTTAAGTGCCAAAAGAATCCTAAAAATAGAAAACAGATGGACTTTCTCTTAATAAAAGAGAAAAAATAATAATACAGAGTAAACACCAACTCTACAACTACTCTAGACAAATCAGCACAAAAGTTAAAATAAATCACCATGCAAGCATGGAGAGGATAACCGTTCCAATCATACTTTTGCATTATCAGGCACCTTTGTAGATATCATATCCGTTTCCAGGGATATCGAGAAACAGATTAAAAATATTAGTACCAACTCAGCTCACATATCTCAGCGATGTTATTTTAAATTAATAAAAAATCGAAAACCAGTCATCACTGGCAGAAAAGTACACCAGAAGAACAAAACATAATTCATATGAAACCACAGTGTCATTTACACTGTTACTGGAAATACTGTATCTTCTACACCTCATACGACTTATATTGTTCATTTAACATGCAAATTTGGTTTCCATAGTCAGGCTTATCTGTGTAGACAAGAAAATGCCAAGAATTAATGGATCCTGAGAGAAGTGAATAGCGCTGTAAGCTTGAATGATGAAGGCCAATATTCACAACAATATCAGTAATAAACAAATGAGAACTATATCGTTACTATATTGGCAAAGAATCACTCACCTGAGCTCTATGGGAGTGGAAAAACTGTCGCTTTTGAAGAAGAGTTCGACTAAAGAAAAGATAAAAGAAAGAAAAGACCATGTCAAACCCAATTTAATCTCTTACATAAATAGCTAGTTTAAGGTAATAACGGACATTAAAATAACCACATCATTAAGGAATTGCAGACAAAGCAAATAATCAAATTTAGATTATTAAACCAAATTATGTTATAAATTTAATCAGCGACTGAAAGTCAAAACTCAAGAAAATACAATGACACAATTTAATGTGTAATCAGATCCATATATAACAATGTAAGCACCTCCAAGTTGGAATGTACAGATATTAAATGATAAAAGCAGAAAAGTAGACCTAAGGAAAACATATATTTACCTAAACCAAAGTAATTGTTTACAAGCATGATTTTGATGACCATAGCATATCTAACAAGTTTTAGCCTATTGATCTGGGTAACAAGGACATTTCTGAAGTGCAGTACACCGATGTTGTTTTTGTTTCTTTAACTGACAAACACATACAAGTATAGACACGCATAGACACACAAGTAAGCACTCACACATACACAGAAACTACGTATCCCACTTATATCTTGTGTTCTTTACTCTCTTATTTTGAAGTTCTGGCTTATTTTGTATTTGCACAACAATTTTACTTAAGCTCACTGAAAAGCATTTTATAAGACGTTGTGCTAGAGAGGTTGTCAACCTGAAATGGCAAACTTAGTGGAATATACCTGCATCTGCAATGATTTGCTTGGGGAGGAAATAGAGGCACCAAATTTAGGTGTAACAAATTCTTTTCGTTTTAATTTTTATTATTTATTTTTTAGCAACTTATTTCCATAACCTCCTCCAGTGACAGTTTTGGTTTATCATTTCATTGCTTTTCTCTTACCTTAAAAAGAAGAATAAATTAAGCTAAGACAATAAGAATTTAAATATTCTTCATGCTTTGATTGACAAAAGGCAAATATAATGGAAAATGGAAAATGGAAAACCACGAGAATAATGGACTTTGGCTACACCCACTGAAATTTAAAAACAAAAAGCATAGAGAGTTGGGTACATTGTGTTGTTAACTTATACACATCAGTAGCTGAGAAGAGAACCAATTTACCTCTTCCAAGTATTAAGAAAACATAATCTCAAAATGAATATTCATAATATAGCAAATCATTGACTATGATCTTTGTACCAAAACTGCATCTCATGAATATTGGCTATACAAAACTGAGAACTATGATCTTTGTACCAAAACTGATAGATCATGAAATAAAAGATCATTGCACTGCAGAAAATATTGGCTGCAACCATCTACGATGCCTACGTAGAATTTAGACAAGATTCACCACTATCAACATGTCAACATCCTGTACAAGCTCAATACATATAGAACAGGATATAGTAATAAGTTCATTGTATAAGAGAAAACCTTTAAGATATATTTTGGAAAAAAAAATCTTTAAGATGGAAATATTTAATGTCTGTTACCCTTTATATACATCAATCTCAAAGAAGAATCAAGTAATTTTCTCCAATAATTAGGAAAACAATATCATATCAGGGATTCACATAGCAAATTATTAATTTAGAGCAATGACACAACATCAACCTAAAACTAACAGTCAAATAACATTATTGTATCTCGGTGAAAATTTGACTAGAGAAAACTGAGAACAATGATCCTTGTAAAGAAACTGAAAGACCATGAATCAGATGGTCATTGAATTGCACGATTGGATTGCTGCAACCAATGCACCATATCTATGAAGCTAGACAATTTGAGTTGTCACTATCAACATGTTAATCCCCGAATAAGCTCAATATATGTAATAAAATAGAACCTACTATTGAATTCATCCTATAAGAATAAATCTGTAACATGGAAATATGTAGCCTGTATACAGCATGAAGGATAGATAACTTACTTTCTTTGATCCGGTCGCTCTGCAGACAGCTTTCTGGTTTTTGCAAATTGTAGCACAGAAGAAGGTTCAAGGTTGTTTCCAGATACTGATTGAACACAGTCAGCTTCTCCAAATGCACCTGAAAGCCCCGTAAAATTAGAGATAGATGGATCATCTTGCACATATTCCATACTACTAATGCTAGCATTATGCAAATCACTCCCACCTGAAATACGAGCTTTTTCACCTTTACTGGAATGAGCATCTGAAACAAAAAGCCAGTACTTAAGCAGTGAGTATGGTATACCACAAAGCAAGAGGTAAAAAATATAATCAAGGATCAGCTGAAATTGAAAAACACCCATGCATTAATAAAGTACATTGGAGACATTTGACAGGCACACCAAAGTTTCTTGTTAAGAATTTGAAACTAAATAAGGTCATTTCTTTTTCGCATATTAAAATTCTTGAACCACGGAACAAACATAGATTACTTCTCACCCAATACCAAAAAATAGCTCCATATAAAATCCATATTAAACAAAATGAGCATAGATCCGAGCATATAAGTTGATTTTCCATCACAATTGATTTCTGAGTACAATATTGAATTTATATACATAAGAACTCTTTCCCCAAATTGGTTGCTGAAGATTAGAGGCTGAGAAAAGAACCCAAAATGATCAAACAAAAATGATAATCAAAAAAGCAAGAAAAATAACATAAAACATAGAGAAAGCTTGCAGCAGCACTGACAAGTATTTCACAGGGCTAAGTCCAACCTCTTAGACAACGATTGTCTTCACAATAATTGATGCTTCTAGACATTTGAAGTACTCTAATTCGTACCAGAAAGAACAGCTTGTCAACTAGGCATGACATTATGCTTTCCTTTTCTGCCTTGGATTTCTTAATTGATGCCCTCGACCCCTTCCCCAAAAACATAGTACGAGGATTTGGGCTTCATACAAGTAGAAGTACATCTAAAGGAGTTTCAAGTGATGGATAATTTCCTTACAGGTTTAGTTGACTCAGCTCAACTTTTGAAAAAGCTCACCTCTATATATTTGATGGTTAAATTCAACTTCATACTCAACTTTCGTCCTGGTTTTGCTGTGTTCTTTTTTTTTTTTTTTCTTTTGGAGGATAGCTTATCCTCCTTTAGGTTGTATCTCTTTTTTCCTTGTCTAATTTATTCCTTTTTCTATCAAGAAAACGGTTAAACTTCACACTTTTAAGAAAACATCATACGTCTAAAGAAGCTTGGTTTAGAACCAAAATTCTGTATTATCTACTTGTTTCAGGGATCATGAATTTCTCTCGTTCTCAACACTCATCCAGAGTAATGAACTCTTCAATCCCAAAACAAAAGAAAAGTTTGAGAAAGAGATGCAACAATTTCACATCTTTTTGCAATGTGCAAATCCTCCTTGCACAGTGCAATATATCCTCATTAACTTATGCCCACTGAATTTCGGCAGAACAAAAAGTACTATTAATCCTAAAGAATGGAATTGATTGTCACCCTTATACAAAAGGGAAATTTCTACAACAAGATTGGTTTCATATTAATACCTTAAAAATTTATCTCAAAAAAAATAGTAATACCTTAAAAATATCTCAATTTTTGTTCTCATCAACATTCTCATCAAATCAAAAGCTCAATACTCGAGGCTACTTATCTTTTAAATCAATTACAGATGTTCAACCCCTTTCCTTTTCATTCCAAAGCCACCCACAAGGACAAAAGGAGGAGTTAGGAAATTGTTCTCTTTGCTCCTTCAGAGCTTGATTCTAACATATCTAAAAGTGACTCTCAATAGAACCGGCTACAGTTTACTAAACAAAAAAGGAATAACTAAAATAACAAGAGAACCAGCAACAAGTCAACTTAAACCAGGAAAGAAAAAAGCACATTCCTAATACTCCTTAAATAGAAAATATTTACATGCATATATCCATGTAAGTATGTTTACAAGGCAGAAGAAAAATCGAAACATCACCAATTTCATCTATAAACTTATTAAGAATGAAGGTTTGCATCAATTTCATTGCTAATTAGTGACTATAAGCATAAGAGCAGAACACATACCATCAACCTTATCAAGAGCCTGACCCAGACCAGGTAGGTTAGACTCTAAAGCAAGTGGACATCCATTTTCTGCATTTTGTACTATGTTCTTTTGTCTCCTGCGTTTTAATTTCCTTGAGCTGCACATAAAAACGAGCTCTTACAAGGTCATCCACATGCTGACAACATGAACCTTATAAGACCAAGGAACATGGGTGGGGGATACAGAACATGCATGACTCACCAGAAAAAGAACGTTTGTTGTTTGGGGTCAATACCATCTGCAACGATCTGAATAAAGCATACACATATATGTTAGAGAACATAATAAGAAACTAGCATACAACCCTATGCATTTGCAGATAATTCATCACAAGTTTTGCAAGTTACAGAAATGAAAATATTTATTATCCAGTAACCTGCATGAAGAACCCTCACTGTGTGATGCAAGCTTAAGTACTATACATCCACACAACTTCAATTTCCTCTTCCCCATGCTCACTTTTGCAGCATGCTCAAAATCATTTGATGATAATTATACATTGCTCAAGAGCTGAGAGCTAATGCTTATTGGGTTTTTGGTTTTA
>NW_019014679.1:2112727-2123329 GCF_000150535.2 Carica papaya | reverse complement strand
TCTCTTGTAGAGATGAATGAAGCATTACAAAGTAAATGGCTATGGAGGTTTATGAATGAAGAATGAACATCATGGAGAAGGGTGATAAAAGCAAAATTTGGCACAATAGAGAGAGGTTAATACACGAGACCTGTGACGAGACTGCATGGTAAAGGGTTATAAAAAAATGGCGTGGGTTGTGACAAGTTCTAGTTGTGCATTCAATGGAAAGTCAATAAGAGTGACAAAGTTAGCTTGTGGCAAGACCCGTGGTTGAACGGTGGAACCTTGAGAGATCAATATCCTCAGATCTTTGTCATTGCACAACAGAAAGACATCCCTAGTCAGTGATCCATCCATGGATCTTAGGGTAGGAGAGAGGGTGGCAGATTATTGTAACAAGAAACCTCAATGACGGGAGATGAATGAGTATGAGAAACTTCTCAGCACCTTATCTCTTGTGTCCTTGGATGGTAGCAATGATAACCCTGCATGGTGTCTGACTATGAACAAGTCTCTTTCGGTCAAATCTTTCTGTTAGTATTTGACCAAGCAAGAAGATAATGGCACTAGATTTCCATTTAGACAAATATGCAAGGTGAAAGTTCCTCCTGAAGTGTCTTCTTTTGCTTAAGAGGTTAACAAGGAGTATATTCTTACCATTGATAAGTTGATGAAGCAGGATAAGATTATGGTGAATAGATGATATTTCTATAAGAGGCTACGAAGACTTGCAACTATCTACTTCTATGGGGCCCAAAGATGTACAAGCTATGAACTATGGTCTATGGTTTATTAGGCATAAAGTAGGTGATGGCGAGATCGGTTAGAGATGAGTTATAAACATGAAATGGTATCAATGGGTGGAGGAAACACGCGAATCTTACCCCAATTGCCATTTTTTGGACAATTAGGAAGAAGAGAAATACAAGAGCTCTGAAGGTGTAAATGAAAATAATGGTTTTAACTTAATTAGAAACAGATGATTCTAAACCCTTGGACTTTTTGTTATGGGGTCATGCTCTGTACTCTATGGAGGATTAAGAAAACAACGACACCAATCGGGTACCTCTTTGTATACAGTTTAGTACCCGATAGGTGTCGTTGTTAATAAAATTTTTCTCTATTTATTTCAAAAAGAAAAAAAGAACCAAAGAGGTAGATGAAATCGTGCCAAAAGAGTTGTTTAATGTGGCCATCATGAATAGGAACCACTTCAATCAAAATGGATTTGTTGGAGGCCATGATCAAAATGGATTTTTGACAGGCATAGAGAATCGCTTTTCATTGAAAAGAACCAAAGTATAACGTAGAACAAGATAATTGAAAAGAATAAGTTCCTCAACATCATTAGGATGGACAGAAACAATTCCAACAGGAGCAAATATTTCTTTAGCTACTACTAATTTTCACACTAAGCTTTAAGTTTTTCATCTTCTAACACAAGAAAATTTTTTTTTAAAAGAAAAGAGAAAATAAAAGAAATATTAGTTTTACTCTTGAGCTCAATTTTGACTTCTTGCAAAATTCCATGCTTTTATGCTTTCTTAAAATTCCAAATAGAAGTATTTCTACTCAATATTAAAATGACAACAGTAATCATTTACGAAAAGGCCATCAAAAGAACTTTTTAGCTTAGACAGCATCTTAAACACAATTTTTTTGAAATAAAAAGTGTAATCTTCAACACATTTATATTGTATATAAATTAATTATAAATGTATCTCAATACTCTCTATGCATCCCTAAGAACAGAAAACTAGGTACAACACACTACATGTAATCGAATAAATTATACGAAGGATCATAGCCCAAATTCTGTTTGATTCCATGTTACTGTACACCGTCAAACACAAGCAGCTTTAAAAGGTACCGGGTGCAACTCTATCAGACTAAACTCAAACATATGGAGCCAGCTGTAGAAGTTCAAGAATTAGCTTTAAGTTTCATCAAAAAAAAAAAGAAGAATCAACTTGAAGTTGTAGAGAACTGGTCTAAAACAGTCTGAACAAGACCAACCGGTCTAGGAGAATGCCTGGTGCAAATTTTAGTGAACCAATCAAAACAGAGCAACCTGAGAAAATGCCCAATCGGGGGTCAGGGTGCGCGAGAACCATGCACCGGCTTCCAGTCACCCATGAGGACCAATCTTCTGATGGATGGATTGTCTGACAACAGGGTTATGGGTTGTCTGTCTTCTTTCTTGCATGGGCTGGGATGACAGAATATGACAGACGCAGCTATGGTCTCTATTTCACAGTGACTGACACAATCTCCGCGTTCCAGTCATCTTGCTCATATATTAGCCAATTGGTGCTCTCTAAGCCGAATGGTGCTGATGATAATTGTGTAGGTCACCGCTTAATGAACTAAAAGGTTGCAAATTGTCCGGCTATTTTGGGGTTTTTTTTCCAATTCTCTTTCCTTTTTTTTTTTGTTTTTCCAGAAAAGTCTCACAAGACAGGATTAGAGTTTTATTTTTTAGTTTTTTAGTAGAAAGTGGGAGTAGCAAGTAGGTCTTAGTACCAACTTAAACCAGATTAATAGTAGTTAAACTAACTTGTTACAGGAATAATTTAGGAAAACAAAAATTTTAGAGCAGAAACAGAAATATAAAGATAGACCAGGAAATATTGGAAGATAATGACAAAGAAATACAGGGAGAAGTAGAACGAACAAGATAGGTTAGACAAGATAATAACCAATAGAACAAAGACAGAAAGATAACAGGAAATAAAACCCTAGCAAAAGCATTCTTAGTTCATTATAATCTATCTCTATAATTAGTAGCTACTAAACTTTATATAGTCATTATTACAACTAAATATATATAAATGCAAAAGATATTTTCCTATATCTAAAAAATTAAAAACTAAACATAAAACCGTACAAAGGGCATTTTTAGTAACCAAACATTGCATTTTATATTGTTTATTTTACCAAATATTAAAAGAAAAAAGTTGTCATATCCAGTCCTATATCTACAAAGCACATTATTATACCTAGCCTTGTCCTATTACTATCTTATTTAGTTCTATCATGTTCTTTTCATTCATTTTACCAAATGATATCTAGAGATCTTGTCTAGCTTCTAAATTACACAACTGATCCGAATACATGGACAGAGATCCAATAATTACATGAGAAATCATCTTCAAGGAACAATGTAAAGAAAAGATAATTACCTCCTTTTGTGCTTTCCCTGAATCTTGTAGTGCAAACATCTTTGAAGAAATATTGGCTACATAAGAACATATTTAGTCATAAATATGAAAAATAATAAGAAGACACCAAATCTCAAGCTAATTATCAGAGGATCAAAAGCTTAGAACATAGCGTGATAAAATCTCAAACATTTTCTCTTTCTCAGCTGAATAACTTATCTACAAATTTTTGTACTTTTCTCATCGTGTCTTAACATAATTTCTTTTTCTACCAAAAAGAAAAAATAAAGATAGCTACTCTCCCTCACTTCCATTCGTGCAATCAAAACTCATTCCAAAAAATAAACATATGCAAGTCAAAAAGATCATTTTTTGTGCCAAGCAAACCAAATCATCGACAAAAAGAACTAAAAGTTGGAGGAGAGAAAACATGGCAATACTGTCAAACTAAGTACATTTCTTATAGCACGTCGTTGTAGAATATTGTAAAGCTCAACAGGCTTGCAATAGATTGAGAGACTCTCTTCAGCGGCAATTTTCTCTTCTGCAGACAGATGTACACGAGAGTCCTCACGGCACATCTGATCTGTGCTTCTGGAATAGCTGCAATACAAAAGAGGTGCCAACAATATTTAAATTATATCATACTGAAACTCACAGCATAAACTTTCCAATAAAAGAAATATGCTGAAAGAATGGAGAAAATGTCAAGTACTGCTAAAGCTTGAAGCTTTTCATCATGTATTCACATGAAACTATCAGAATATTTTAAAGATAATATATTTGATGATATATATTTTTATAGAATCTAAGACAAATTATTTCATAAAAAGGAAAATTAAATAGAGAATAATGGAGAAAAACAAGAACTTGAGGTTGAACTCCAATTTCGGTGACATAGAAGTAAATCAAAATTCTTCCTTTTAAAAGTCAAAAAAGCATAAAATGGAATCAGAAAATTATAAAGATAATTTTAACCAAAAATAAATATAAAATTGCAGTAAACACCTCAATCTATGGGTAGATAATTGGAATTAATTACTTGATATTTAAAAGTGACTTTTCTATAGAAAAATATATTATTAGAAAGTACTAGATGTCCTCCAAGAAAAAAACAGAAAAGGAGAAACGTTTGGCAACAAGGCAATTAATATAGAACAAGCCAATCTCCATCAAGAATAGACAGAAACATTTTGATAGACACCATGCTCCTTAAACAAATTGAGAGAGAAGTCATACATTAAACTTTGTTGCATTCCTCTCCAGCCACAACAGTTAAAAACTAACAAACAACTCCCCCCTCGCCCCCCAAAGAAAACAGTTTATTCTCTTTCTCCTTCCCAACACCATCATGAAGAAAAGAAGTAATAAAACTCCCGAGGTTCAAAGGAAAACCCCAACAAACACCAAAAGTGTCAAATAAAAAAGCATAAAAAATCTCTGAGCCATGTTAATGTGCAAAAGAAATTACAGCTATGGGACATGATAGCACAAAAACACATCAAATCCATCCCTAGGAATAACGCACAATCCTCCTACAAGCTTGGAACAAATAATTATCATAGAACTAATGTTTTTGGAAGGTGGTTGCTCCCACTAAGAATAAATTTTTTGTTTGAACTGTGGTTTTTAATAGGCTCAACACTAAAGAAAGGCAACCAAAAGTCATTATTCTCCAACTATGAACCTAACAACCAATCACATTTAAAGGCATATTATGAAACCAACTTACAATGGAAGTTATTAAGTCATTGAGCACCTCTATTGTAAAGTTACTCAAGCATGTTGATGCAACATAAGAAAAAGTTTTAAAAAGAAGACTATTGTCTCAAAGACGACACATAACTTTGAGGAGGCTTCGTGAGCCACTAGACTACACCTGCAATTCTTGCTAGTCAATTATCAAGTGTAACATGATAGATATTAGTTATTTTTTATTATTATGATAACATGATAGATATTAGTTAAGAGCATAAGTCTAAAAGAAGATTATTGTTTCAAAGACAACATACGAGGAGGTTTCACGAGCCACTAGGGGTATGCCTGGCATTCTTGCTAGACAATTGTCAAGTATAATATCATAGCTATATTAGCTTTAACAGCACAAGTGACCCTAACTTTTCAAGCAACACCTGCAACAAAAAAGAAGACTTGTGAATTCCTCATTAAACTTCTAATACTAGCAAATACCAAGATCAGATGAAACAACAAAAAAATGAACATAAAACAATAGAATTATTTCTAATGGATCTTCCAAAGCACATAAATTGACACCAAGGTACATTTCACACAAAAGAGTGGAAAGACGAAATAGAAAGAAAGGATGCAACGAGAGAAACAAATAAAAGCTCTTCAACATATATTTCAATATTCAGGAGGGGAGAATGAAAACTAGCTGCCATTTTGGGAAAAAGAAAAAAAAAAGGAAGGAAAAAAACCAAAATCTTCTGTGTAAATAGGATATTTTCAGGAAAATATCCCTAAGCTTATAATAAATGAATCCTTGGTATCTCAGGACATCAACAACGCGAACCTCAAAGAAGTCTCAAAACTTGTTGAGATCACATAAGTCCCCTCCCCTCCTACACCAATGGCCGTCTTCTGCAGTCCCTTTCATTTTCCTCCAATGCATCTCAACTCAAATCGTACTTACTCAATGGCCGGTCACCACAAGTAAATTTCAACTGTAAGTTTCAATAAATCAAGAATATACTCACTTCTTTGAAACCAAAACATGATAAGGCTCGTATATATTAATTTAACCACTGCCGCAAAATCCAACACGAAGCAGCCATATCATACCAAATAAATAAAATCACAGAGATGTCCGCATGTATATTGGTGGACGTTTGGCCGTGAAAGTAAATTTCTATCAAGTTCAACTAAACCTTTTTTCAACTCTCACAAAAGCCGGGAAAATACAAATTTCCAAAAATGCATTCGGTAAAAACCAAACAGAAACCTGAATCCGCACATGTTAGGTCTATAAACCAGGGATAAACGATAGAAAAACAAATAAATTAATGAAAAATCCAAAAGAAGCGTCGTAAATAGAGTCATGTTAGGGAATAAACAACACAGATGTGAAGAGAAGACGGACCTTTCCCTAAAGTAGAAAACCCTAATTGTGGACTTCAATCGATAAGATTCTTATGATAATTTTACAGTCGACTCCTAGCTGGAGCTTTTCAAGCGAGGAGGGGAGGAGGCCAGCGACGGTACGGGACAAAGACACGTATAATTTCTGGTGCGGTTGGGCACACATTTTTTCTGCGTTGCGGCGAACACGATATAAAAAGGCCTAATTTCATAATTGCACTCTCATTTTCGCTCAGATTTAAGGCATAGTCCCTCCTTTTTGAAATTATTAAAATGAAGGACCCTGTTTTTTATGTTTGTTCTAAATTGGTCCTTTTATCTTTTCCATCATTTAAATTACCATCTTATATAAACGTTATATCGTTAAAAAAAATAAGGACATAACTAATATATAGTATTTTACATATCACTAAAAGTGTAATTTTATATTTTGATATTTCAATTTATATATTTTACAGCAATTTTCATGCTTTATTATGATTTTGGATTAATTGTTTCGGATATTTTATTGTTTATAGTTTATTTTGTTATAGATTTTCAAAACTTATAAGATATTTAGTTCACTTTGATTAATTGTGTTACTATAAAATCTACTAGTAGGATGTTTAAAGAATAAAATTCAATTGTTAAATTTTTTATTAAACGTCAAACTATTTTTTAATTACCTCTATTATGTCAATGTTTATTACTTAAAGTTACATTTTATAATCTATGTGTTTATGTGATCTTTGTTTCTATTATATAGCATGACAATAAAGATCACTTACATGTACTTCAATCTATTGTGTGATAATTGTTCGAAACAAGCCTATTTTAATTTTAATATTGTTTGTAATTAAATTTAATTTAATAAGTTATAACTTTTTAAATAATCAACTTTGATTTCATCTTACATAGATATATTAGAGATAGCATTTGATTCAAAATCAAATGCATTTCCCTACCAATTCTATTAACTAATCAATGGCATGTTAGAGATAACATTTTAAATATAAACAATTCATACTCATCATATATTATAAAATTATATTTTTTAAAAATTACTGTATATCAATAAAATTTAAGAAAATTAATCTCATCAAAACTTACATATAAGTTGATTACGTTTAGAGTATGTTATAAATTTATATTATTATTTTTATTTACTATATATAAATTAATAAAAACTTATTACAAACATAAAATAAAATTTGCTAATATATCATTTTATATACGAGTAATATTTAAGATAATAAATAGCTATAATAATATAAAAATATATTTTCTCTAAAATTTTTGTTCAAACTGTTTAATTTATTTATGAAATATATTTAAAAATTTAAAAGTTTTTATTATTTTTTAGATATCAATAAATTATTACCGCTTATAAATAAATAATAAATTTATTATTAATTATTTGTAATCTCGTGTTGAATTATTATTATTATTTTTTTTTTTTTGAGGAAAAGTGAAGCTTATATACACACATAGACACATATATATATCATTAAACAATAATATTAGTGATGGTTGTAGGAAATTAAGTTGTAAATAATTAAAAGCTATTGCAATTTGCAACGGCATATATATCCATATAATGTAGAAAAGTTTAAAAGCTAAGCTTTTAATTATGTATATATATTATTTTATTTTCTTAATTATTTTACGTGTGGGATCTTTAGGTATGGGAGTAGGCTCAAATTATTCTTGGAAGTTTAGACCACTTAGAGATACAATTCTCTCAATCTTTACCTTTTAATTTTTTATTATCGAACAAATTATTTATAGAGAATTCAAATTTTAGAATGTGATTTATAAGAACATAAATAAATATGTACATATATTATTTAGAAATTATATAATATATTTTTTGTTATAATTTTAAAAATATATAAATATTAAATAATGTTAAAAAATTAAATAATAACGTATATTGATAAATATATCATCCACATAGAATTTTGAAATTAAATTATCGTTGTCTCGCGATCAAGAGAAAATTAGATTAAAATAGATTTTTTTATATAACTATTTGAAAAAATTAGCCTTTTAGTTTAAAACTTTCTCTAGTTATTTTATACAATAAGTGGTAATAAAATTTAAAACCACTTTAAAATCTCTTCATCCACATCAAATTTTCCAATAAATTACAACACCACTCGTATATCATTTTACATCTAACATTACATTTCTCTTAGTTAAATAAACATCAACAATAAGGCCATTAATAAAAAATATATATATTAGTATAGAGAATTTTAAAAATATTATATTAACAAGTGAAATATGTCAAGGAAAGTGTTATAAAATATATATGTTCAATCTGCTGGCAAATTTTAAAATTTTATTTTTGTTTTCTTTTAAAAGAAAATATAAACCAAATTCTCATTTCTATAAATAAAAAATTAAATTTATCCCCACAATAAATAAAAATTAAATATGCTATTAATTTACACATTTTAAATAAGTATAAATATCTCATAAATGAGAGGGGGAACTTTTTTTTCTGTGTGGAAAATGGGTCAATATTGAATTTAATTGACCTAAACAAATAAGTCTCATATTTAAATTTTTGTTGGCTACATTATTTAATTGTGCCAAAAATTAAAGGCATTTTAAATATTGACGACTACAAAAAAAAAAAAAAAAAGGTTGCCATAAAATCAAGACTGAAATGAGAAGAATATAAAAGAAAGGAAATTAAAATGTACTAAAGCAAATCAATAGTCAAGCAATTAAAATGAGAATATATATTTTTTAAATTAATTATAATTCTAGGGAAAGGAAAAAATATTCTCTTGTAAAGAAAAAAATTAGTGTTTACACAAAAAATAATTAATGACAATTAAATTTAAAAATACTTGGTAATTAAACATATAAAGAGAAGAAGTTGAAGAATTCAAATAATTATATTTTAGTAATTAAGTTATTACTACCATAATATGAAAATCGGTATCATAAGATATATATATATATATTTAATTAAATATAAACTAAGTATAACTCAAGAGAAAGAAAAAAATATCAGCTTATAAAGAAAATAAAGTGTTCAACAAAATAATAGTAATAACTAATAAAAATTAAATTCAGAAATAGTTGACAATTAAACATATACAGAGAATAAGTTGAAAATTTTAAATATTTACATCTTAGTAATTAGATTAGTACCACCATATACGAAAAAATGTATTATAATATATATACGTATATATTAAATTAAGTGTAAACTAAATATAACTTTTGGAAAAGGAAAAAGGATCATATTAGATATGTAACGACTCCATAAATTAAAAAAGAAAATACATATAATAGTTTGAGTGCGGAAGTGAAATAAAGATTAAAGTTAACATTCTTCACACGATAACTCAAAAGTACTAACAAATAGCACGGAACAAATTTTCTAAAAGAAATACAAAAAATGAAAAAAAATAAATGAAACTATAAAGTATTTAGGGTCTACTCGTAGTCTTCTTGCGGATCGGGCTCAGGAACCGGATCCTCCTGATCTGAAATGGTTAAATAAGGGGTGAACTACACTAGCCCAGTAAGGACATCACAATATATTGTCGTCACAGAAGTAAAGGTTGGTAGAAAATAAAAAATAAAAAATAGAGCATAAATTTTAAACAAATTCATTTATCAATAATTAAACAATTTACCGTCCACTTACCGCAGTGAGATTTATAAAAACAACCTATGGAAATAATAACATTATAAATATCATGATTTCATATATAATCTGCAACATAGCACATATTATACTTTTATATTCAAATCATCAAATAACAATTACCATTTTTTATCAGCCTACTAGTATCTATTGAGATCCATAGAAGTGTATCCGTTATACATGAACCATTTCCATTAACAATCTTAATTTCAGGACCCTCCCCATACTCTGTCCGGTATGAGTGCCAAGACATTAAACCTCAATACTCTGTCCGGTATGAGGGTGAAGTGGGTCGTCTCCATACCCTGTCCGGTATGAGCACCAAATGACTAAGTCTTCATACCCCGTCCGATATATGACAACATTCACGGTATGATTCCCTATGAACCCGGTCCGTCCATCATCTCCCAAGATATTTAGTGAGGCTGTCGCCTTATCTGTTTATTAGATCACATCCATTTCCTATTTATTCTTAATCTTCGTTACCAAATTAAACACAATCACATAAACAATGAACATGTACTCGGTAATACAATCATATCTTAAATCCCAAAATCACACAGTGGTCAAGTAATACAGTAATACATGCATTTAAAACTCTAAGACCAGATACCATCATGCATTTAAACAATAAAATAAATCAACAGAGAACAATTTTCGATTTCGGGCTCCATTAGCAATCTGTAATAATTTGTATATTTATCTAACCTG
>NW_019014679.1:2089009-2104544 GCF_000150535.2 Carica papaya | reverse complement strand
ATACAGAGAAGAAATTGGAGAATTTAAATATTTATATATTAATAATTAGGTTATACTACCATAATATTAAAAAACGTATCATAAAAAATATATATATATATTTAAATTAAATGTAAACTAAGTATAACTTTTGAAAAAGGAAAAAAGATCCTCTTAGAAATAAAAGAAAACGTTCAACAAAAAAAAAATAATTAATGACAATTAAATTCAGAAATAGTCATTAATTAAACATATACAGAGAGAAAGTTGAATAATTCAAATATTTATATCTTAGTAATTAGGTAATTAATATCCTAATATGAAAAAATGTATCATAAAATATATATATTAAATTAAGTGTAAACTAATTATAACTGTAGGGAAAGAAAAAAAGATTCTCTTAAAAATAAAAAAAAAAGTGTTTAAGGAAAAAAAGATAATAATTAATGACAATTAAATTCAGAAATAATTGGTAATTAAATACATACGGAGAATAAGTTGAAGAATTTAAATATTTATATCTTAATAATTAGGTTATTAGTACCGTAATATGAAAAAACGTATCATAAATATATATTTTTTAAATTAAGTGTAAACTAAATAATAATAATAATAATTAATGACAATTAAATTCATAAACAGTTGATAATTAAATATATATATATATATATATATATATATATATATATAGAAAAGGAGTTGAAGAATTCAAATATTTATATCTTAGTAATTAGGTTATTATTATTGTAAAATAAAAAAAAAGTATCATAAAATATATATAATTTTTAAATTAAGTGTATTCTAAGTATAACTTTTAGAAAAAAGAAAAAAGATCCTCTTAGAAATAAAAAAAAGTATTCAACAAAAATAATAATAATAATTAATAACAATTAAATTAAGAAATAGTTGGTAATTAAACATATACAGAAAAAAAAAGTTAAATATTTCAAATATTTATAACTTAATAATTTAGTTATTAATACCATAATATGAAAAAAGTATCATAAAATATATATATTTTAAATAAAGTGTAACCTAAGTATACCTATAGAGAAAGAGAAAAAGATTTTCTTAGAAATAAAAGAAAGTATTCAAAAAATAAATAAATAATTAATGACAATTAAATTTAGAAATGGTTGGTAATTAAAGAGAATAAATTGTAAAAAATTCAAATATTTATGTATCCGTCCATCAAGATCTGAAATTAATTATATATTTAATTATTTATATTATATAAATAGGCCTTTGTGAAAACAATAACAACATCAGAATACAAATTAATCTGCTTCTTTGGTCTTACGTTTTTTTTTTTGTCAAATTAAAAGTATGGAGAAAGCTTCGGTAAATGCCGGTCTCTTAGTTCTGATGATTGTTACTTACTCATGTAAGTTCTCTCCCTTCCTAAACTTTGGATCTTAATTCATATTTGCACCCATATACATCCATATAGTTCATTTTTCTTTTTCAGTTAAACCCATATATGTACACACCCATATACACACACACGCACACACACCCCCCCATATAATTCATATTTGCACCTCTACGCAAATACGCCCATACGCACACACACACACCCATAAAATTCATATTTGCACCCACATACAAAGACCCATACACACACACACCCATAAAATTCATATTTGCACCCACATACAAAGACCCATATACACACATACCCATAAAATTCATATTTGCACCAACTTACAAAGACCCATACCCATACACACACACACCCCCATAAAATTCATATTTGCACCCATACATACACACACCCATGTAATTCATATTTCCACCCATACATACACACCCATGTATTCGCGTCGCACATCTCCATGATTAATATGTATAAGATATTAGTAACAAAATTTTATGCGCGTACACATAATTTTCAGGTATTTCATTTGCTAATCTAGCAAATGCAGAAACTCAGTGTTCTGAAAATTCTGACTGTATTGGAAAAATCAAGTGTCCTTTTGATAGAATTACCTGCTCAAATGGTCAGTGCAAATGCATAATTCATAAACTAGCAACAAATGAATCTCGGTGTTTTGAAAATTCTGATTGTATTGGAAAAATTAAGTGTCCTTTTGATAGAATCACATGCTCTCATGGCCAGTGCAAATGCATAATTTTTGAAGTGGCAACGAATGGACCTCAGTGTTCAAAAAATTCTGATTGTACTGGCAAAGTGAAGTGTACTTTTGATCGAATTACCTGTTTTAAGAGACAGTGCAAATGTACTACTGATGTAAATTGATTTAAATAAGTTATTTTAAATTATTATCAGAAATACTTTTCAATAATTAAATAAATATACATTAAAATTTTTATCATTTTCTATTTTTTAAAGTTAATTCTCTAAACCACATCATTTCTTATTTTCAATTCGCAAATTTAACTTAGTACGGATAATAATCACAAGTATATTCACTTTCCACTTTAAAAAAAAATTATAAAAAAATTACGACATTAGTTAAATTTACAACGCAAAATGACATCGTTCGTCAGCAAAATTGGGAGCAGAAACCCTTGAGAAATTGCGAAGCAAATCAGCTTATTCTTTGTCAATTACAGTTCCACCGTCATCGAAATTGAGAGCGTAGCTATGAGGATCATACTGAAACCGATTCTTCTGTTTCTTGCGTGAATTACCCATTTTTTAAATGAAATCCTTCCATTTTGGCCCCGCCACTAGCTCCGAAAACTCCTTTATCTCCTTCAGTTTCCTCGCCCACCATGTCTCTCTGTGGTCGCCGTTTTGGTGCACCAAATTGTTTTGTCCTGATCCGAAGTCGTTATTGACTTGATGCCATTTGGAAGTGAAGACTCGGAAGCAATGGCATCTCCACTATTCCATACGTTTTCTTTATAGTCACCCGTTCTTTCTTCGTGTTCTTCGACCGAGAAAAATGTTACTTTCTCTGGAACGACGGCCATGGTAGTCCGAGGTGGTTGTTAATTCTTGCAATGGTAGGGCAATGAATGACGTCTCTTTTTATACTTGAGAGTAGAGAGAGGAAGTTTCGAAGAAATTGGCAAGGGTCAGCTTGATGAGGAGGCTGGAAAAATATGGTGAAAGACCACTAGGGTTTTTGGACGAGTAACTCGGAAGATTTTTCAATGATTACGTGTCTCCTTACCATTGGTCCGTGTTAAAGAGTTTGTTACAGTAACATTTTTGTTTTAAGTTGATTTTGAAATATATAACCAAATTAAGAAAAATCTTGGGAGGAGGTTAAAACATTTCTAATATAGTTATAACCTGCAAAGCGGTATTTTAAAGGAGTGAGTCATGATACTGGTCAATCATGGAAACTAAACAAAATGGAGAACCAGAAAAGTCAAAATGGAGAGAGCCTATATATAACTAGTAGGTCAGATTATCTAATTCCTCTTGATTTATTCTTCTGTTACAGTGCATCTCATGTCATTTAAACCAAACAATATATACTCTTTTATTTCTCTTCTCTTATTTATTTATTGTATGCTCATTGAGCTATTAAAATTAAATCATCAAGAATTGAAAAAAAATAAAATATTAAAAAAAATTGAAAAAAATTATAAAATTGTTCTGGAATTCTTTTGAAATAATTAATGCAATTAAATCTATATTGTGTTAGTTCGGAAAAATTCAACTATAAACTTCGTATTTTCTTAATACATTTTCCTTTATATATATATATATATGTATATAAAAAGATGAGCAGAAAACTAGAGAGTGAAAATGCGATGGCAGATCCCAATGAGTTGTATTTCTTCATCATTTGAATCGCTTAAAACTTCCCTTCTTATTTGCTATTACACTCGCAGCACCTCTCATACGGTTGGGTTTGCCCAAATCCAGCAACTCCGCCGTCGGCAAAAAACCCGTCTGAGTTCCGTCACTATCATTATCCATGTCCCCTTCAATTGTCAATCCTTCTATTCTTGCTGCAATCGAATCCCCTAATTTCAGCTTTACGTCTATATCTGCATCAAATATTTGGATCCGTTAATGGAATTAATCAGTTTTCTATTCTTCAATTTCTAATTGGGAGTTGAAGAGAGAGAGAGAGAGAGAGAGAGAGAGAGAGAGAGAGAGAGAGAGAGATGTATGAATGTAATTCATGCGCGGGGAGAGAAGGAAAATGATTAATTAGTACCTGGAGTAGAGAAGAACCAGAGGATTAGGGCACAGAGGAAGAGAACAAAGGGAATGACATGAACGGCGTTCTCAGCAAATTTAGAGCGCGGCTTCTTCGATTCCGTTTCGGTGTTGGAATCATATGGAGGTGGCTCTCGATCATCCCCGTCCGTCACCGACGACGGTCTCATCGCCGGCGATGAGTGCATGTAGTAGTCATCGGCAAACCGGCTCCAACTGTTTGATCTATACATTTTTCTTTTCTCTTTGGAGATTTTAATACGACAGAAAAATAATAATAATTCGATTTCTTACCAATTAGATGCAGCAGATGTTCTTGCTGTTATTATCAAAAGACGAAATTGAAACAGAAGTATAGAACATAAAAAGCTTTTCGATTGATCTGTGGTGAAAAAAAAGTTTTTTTTTTCTTTTTTTTTAATAAATAAATAATCCACTTTTATCTTTTCACAGTTGTATGTGACTTAATTTAAGCTCCAACAATTTGGGATCGGAAAATGGACTTTTTCAAACTCTTGAATAACTTTTTTATTTTTTTTTTTATATTTATTATAGTTGGAATAAACCCACAAGTTGTAGTTAGATTAATTTTTAGGCTATTTTAAGACAAAATTAGGTTATTATTCTTCTGAATAATTTTCCTGAAATACAATAACAAAAATATAATTAGTTGTAGAGCTTCTCTTCTTTTTTCTGTTTGGCAAAAGAAGAAAACAGAGGGCTTCTTTTCTCTTCTCTTTTCTGTTTGGCAAGAAGGAAAACAGAGCTTTCCCTCAAATTATCTCCAGCATAGAGTGGAAAGCAAAGAATCAATTAAAGAATATTAAACTGAAACCAAGTTAATAAAACTCTATTTTTATAACTCTCATCACAATAATATAACATTACCAATACATCTGCTGCTCTGATTCCCTTATTATTACTTGATTAACATAAGGACGAAAAACCCATTTCTCACCCTGTTCTCTAAATGAAAACACAGAAGAAAAAATGGGTTTTACTAACAGAGGATATTGGAATGCCGACCCATATTTGTACATTTTTTTTTTTATTTAAACTTTTTTTTCTAAGAACTATTTTGCATTTGTCTTTTAACATCTCTTGCTACTTCTCCAGCCTGATGGTGTCGATGAAACGCTTACCACCAGATATATCAGTGCTGGAGAGAAAATCAAGAAAATCCCTGAAGCTACTTTCCTTATACTGCAAAGGATTCTGGTTGTCGACTAGTTCCATGGCGGCTCCCATAACATCATCCATTCCCAAACTATGGAGACTGGTTATGGAAACTCTTGTCTTGTCGGAGTTCAGAGTTGCTCTGTGCACAACACTTTTGTATCTGCCATTGCTGAGTACCTCAAGGTGATCACCTACGTGAACCTGCAGTGCGCCATGCAGTTCCGGCACTACTTTCCAATTTCCGTCTTCCTTGTCGAGAATCTCCAGTCCCTGTAAGCTTTGAAGAAGAATGGTCAAGCAGCTGTAATCTGAGTGAGGCGGCAGCCCTAAAGCCACCTCTGGTTCTGGACATGGCGGATAACAGTTCACCGCCATCACTTGCATCCCTTCTTCCATTCTGTTTCCCAAGTAGTCTGATCCTAATCCAAGGCTCTCTGTTATGGCACCCATTAGTTCCAATGCTACTCTCCTCACTTCACTGCAGTATTTCCCCATTTTTTTCCTGAGATAATGAAATACATAGTTACACTCTACATATGTATATATATCACAAAAGGGTATCTGGGTGTATGTATTTTTCACAAGACTAAGTTCATTGCATCTGTTGTTGTAATGGGCAAGCTTTAAATTAACCTTGAGGTCACATGGCATACTGTTACATTTTTGTTTATTTCTCGAGTATAGTTCATAGCTCATATAACTATAATCACATGCGACAAGCAAGCGTAAGCGGTGTGTTTAATATAATAAAATAATTATGCATGTATATGAGCAATGACCATCGACAAAGTCAGATGGAATCAAAAGATAAAATGAACACCTGAGAATTAATTAAACTATTAACAAACTAGTTCTGTATGTACCGGGATCATGTATGGTTATTGCAAATTACGTATACCCTCATCCGCATATATTACTGGTATATGCAATACTTTGTTTTCAGTGACCCACATGACGTTTGAGAGAGAAGACATATATATATATAATATAAAAATACCTGTAATCAGGGGGATTATGGGGCCAGAAAGGAGTCCAGGAGTGAAGGGGATATGCATAGTGCTTGAGAAATACCCTCCAGTACTGGATACTATCAACTCCATCCTTCATGCTCGTCCCGTATCTCACCGGCTTAAACACATCGTTTGACATCAGCTTCGTTTTCTCTTCCCCTGGCAGCTTGAAATACTCAAACGAACATTTCAATGCCCCCTCCATTACACTCTCGCTAATCCCATGATTCACAATCTACCACAATATCATAATCAATACATGATATGTACATATAAATATATACAAACGCACACACACATATATATATATGTAATATGTGTAATTAATACTGAAACTCACTTGAAAGAAACCAAGCCGGCGGCAAGCGTCGGAAAGTTGAGAAATGAGAGTAGAACGATGGTGGGTATCGGGCATTTTAGCCAGATCAATGACTGGTATATTTGCTACGCTGGGGGCCAAATTTGGACGATCAGCCATCGGAACAAGGTAGCAATCCGGGACGTACGGCAATCCCTTCTCCTGTGCCGAGTTACCCATTGTGTATTTATCGCTACTGCAGCCTTCCATTTCAAGTTAAAGCTTCTTTGAATTTGGATTAATATTGTATCGATCCAAGATGTGGGGGCGTATATATATAGGCGAAATATAAAACAGTTTAGAATTTCTTATTGAGCGCGCGTGGGTTTGATGATGATATGCATGCAGACTTTGTTCATTAGACATGGCCAAAGACAGAAACACCTGCAAGCTATATTCACTGCGTTTTGGACGTGGATTGCAAATGGCGTCTACATAATATATACCTATATATGCCATAGATATTTAACAAGTTGGTAAATTAGAATGCGGCTGTAAAACGAAATAGCACTTTATCGCCCTATTGACTTTGAGTCAGAATGCGGAGCATGTACATGCGGCGTATTGAACCGCTTCAATGTATATATACATATACATGTCTATGTACTATACGTATGACTGCAAAGTCACTGGTAAAATATCTAGATCTTCATATCTGCCTACCGTTTGGGTGCATCACTTGTTCTTTTCGTGATCCATGACGTAACTAAATATTTTCCAGACCTAGACTATTTATAGCATATATCACATAATTAGGTAATACACACATAATTAATTAATTAATTTACATATACAAATCTTAATACAATAATTTAAATTTAAATTTTCTTATAAAAAAATCTACTCGTAAAAATAATCTTAGTTTATGAACTTTTTAATCTTTTAGTTCTTTATTTTTCCTTCTAATAAGTCCTTTTGTTAATTTTTTTTAGCAATTTTTTGCTTAAGTTTATGTTTCAATATGAACAATTTTTTAACAGGTCATTAACACATAACAATCATATTATTGGTTATTATATATTAATACATGCATCCCATTTAAGATATTTTCAAAATTTAAAAAATTCAAGTATAAAATTTTAATTTTCAACTTTTTTCTCTTAAAAACTTTATATAGTTTTAGTTTAAACTCTTATGCCTTAACAGTTAGTGATAGGATAGCTACTATATAGTGATAAAGTATGTATTAATGAATGAATTTAAGAGTATTGGAGAGTTTTTTTTCTGATTTTTTTAATAATTTAAACTATAATAATATATATTTATATATGCACATATATGAATGAGTTCATAGTTCTGGTCTTTTTTTTTCTTCTTTTTGTTAAATTTAACTACAAGCATGATATATAAATCTATATATCTGTCTGTGTTTATAGTTTTTGATTTTCTTTATTCAGTGAGTAGAAGTAAGGTAGTAAAGACAAAATGACGTCCATTTTCAAGGCATTCTGCGAACCAAAGCTAATTTTTTTTTAGCCTATTGGCAAACTTTATCTTTTGAGTCGTTTTCTCCTGAGAAGCAAACAACTTTCGTTGAATAACCATTACTATTGCGAATATATACACAGATGTAATGTATGTATACTAGATAAGTCTCAACTACTAGTAGCGTCGGACTGTGAGTACAGATTACTTGGATACTGGCCGCAAAACAATATATAATCGCAGCCAATTATATTACTTCTTTTCCAGGTTTATAACTGATATATATATATATATATATATATATATGAGACAAGTCACAGCTACTACTAAGTACTGTTGGACTGTGAGTACAGATTACTTGAACACTAGCCGCAAAACAATGTGTACGCACAGCGGCTCATATTACTTCTTTTCCGGGTTTATGACTGATGAATGCATACATATATATATATATATAATATGAACGAAAGGATGGGGAACAACAAGTTGTTAGTATCCTTATACAGAAACGACCATTTTGGGATTATGGCGCTTGCCACGTGGAGGAAAATCTGGTGGGTAACATCCATGCCTAAATCCGTGGAAGCAGAGCACCTGCCGCCCAAATACAAGTCTTGCCCGAGTGCATGCAAATTTAATTTTCTACCCATAGGTTTTGGACCTTTTGACATCTGTTTTTGATAATTAATAAACTAAATTATAAAGAAATTTCTGGGTTTTGATGTTTCCCCGAGTTCATAGTTTTGATTTTTGCTTTCTTATATTTTTAATAAATTGAACTACAACCATAATATATATATCTATACATCTGTATGAGTTCATAGTTTCTGATGTTTTTTTTTTTCAGTGAATAGAAATAAACTAGTAAATCCATGATGACGTACATATTCAAAGTATTCTCAGAACCAAAGCTAACTTTGTTTTAGCCTATTGGCAAATTTTTCTTTTATAATTTTTATCTTTTGTGTTGTTTTCTCCTGAGAAGCAGACAATTTTCATTGGGAAATCATCACTACTAAAAATATATACACACACATATATATATATATATATTAGACAAGTCTCAGCTAGTAATAGTGTCGGACTGTGAGTACAGATTACTTGAATACTGGCCGCAAAACAATGTATATACACAGCTAATTATTCCTTTTCCGGGCTTATGTCTGATGCGCGCGCACACACACACACACACATATATATATAAAATATGAACGAAAGTACGGGGAACCACAAATTTGTTAGTAAAGTTATACAGAAACGACAATTTTGCGATTGTGGGCGCCGGCCACGTGGCGGAAAATCTGGTGGGTAATATCGATGCCTACCGAAATCCATAGAAGCAGAGCACCTGCTTGCCCAAATTCAAGTCTTGCCCGAGTGCAGGTAAATTTAACTTTTTACAATTTAGATTATAATATAAGTGACAGTAGAAAAATATATTTTTACAAGTTGAAATATTATTCAAATAGGTAGATAAACCAATTAGAAGTTAGGTAATCTAATTACAAGCAACCCTCACCTATGTATATATGTATATGGATATATATAATATCCCATAGCTCCGATCTCTACCTATTATATTCCATATTTGCAAATCGTTATTGATCATCATGGGTTATAAGCTGCTTTTTCTTCGCTTAATTGTCATTTGCAGCACTGCATTAACATGCAAAGCTACAACCTACTTGGTGGGCGATAATTCTGGCTGGGAGATAAGCACTGATTTTGATACATGGCCACTCGATAAGAGATTCAAAGTTGGTGATGTTCTAGGTAATTTTCTTAAAAACAAATTTATCTACTTTATTAATTATACAATATATAAGTATATAATCTGTTTGTTAAAACACATATTAGTTGTTTTTTTATTAAAAAAGATGAGAGATTAATAGTAAGAAATTAGTTTACTTTATTAATTAAATTAAAATAACAAATTACATTTTAAATTTGCAGTATTTCAATTCTCTTCATCCCACTCGGTGAATCAAGTAACAAAAGAGAATTACGATGCATGTAACACAACCAATGTACTCAAGTCATATTCGAACGGAAATACAACTGTTGCATTATCAAAACCAGGGGACACATATTTTGTGTGTGGAAATAGATTACATTGTCTTGGAGGAATGAAGCTTCGAGTGAACGTAGAAGATGACGGGTCAGCCAAGTCGCCGATTGGTTCGCCAGAAGCTCAACCAGGATCGTCTCTTCCTCGACCTTCGTCTAAGAACGACAATCCTGTAGCCCTGGTTCCGACTTCAACCGGGTTTCTTCGAGCTGGGAAAGTCTCTTTTCTGCAACCCTTTTTGGCTGTTGTAGTTATCTTACTGCGAATGTTATGAGTTTTTTTTTTTTTTTTTTTTCTTCTTCTTCTTCTTTTTAAATTTGAAAATTTTCTTGTGTTGAATTATTTGGTTTCGAACAAATTATGTACGAATATATAAGCATGATTATAACTGTTATTTGGAGTTATTAAATGGGTCGGGTTCCAAATTGGGCCAAAATGTGTCAGAAAATATTAACCTGAAATTTTTTACTATTTCAAATTAATTTATAGAGCGAGATCAGATAAATTACGTGGAATCTCAAACACCACGTTATATCCATCCGATTTTATTTTACAATTTTTAAAATTTAAAAAATAATTAGAAATTAAAAATTCTGTAATTTTCTCAAAATATATATAATTAATTAACGAAATTATGACTTATAAAAAGGTAACCACAGATTTATTTATCCCCACATTTCTTCTTCCAACCGGCTGCAACACGTCAGACGCGCCTGCCATGCTGCACGCGCTTACTGCCTCCGCGTCTTCCACCTCACCTCTTCTCGTCGCTTCCTCTCTCTCCAAGCCTTTCCTCTCTCCCGCTACGCAGAATCTCTCTCTCTCTCTCTCGGCTGCCAAACACGCCGCGACTTTCCCTCAAAACACAAGACTCTTTTCCATCTACTCATCCCCCATGAACATACTCAACAAGTTGGGTTTTGGCTTCAAATCAAACTCTGACCCGGCTACCATGGAGAACTCCTCGATTGCGCAGGGGCCCGACGACGATGTCCCGGCCCCTGGTCAGCAATTCGCTCAGTTCGGTGCGGGTTGCTTTTGGGGAGTTGAATTGACGTTTCAGAGAGTGCCTGGCGTCACCAAGACCGAGGTCGGTTACTCACAGGGCTTCATGCATAATCCGAGCTATGAGGATATTTGTTCTGGTATAACCAACCATAATGAGGTGGTCAGGGTGCAGTATGATCCTAAGGAGTGTAGCTATGAGAGCTTGCTTGAGGTGTTCTGGGCCAGGCATGATCCTACTACCTTGAATCGCCAGGTAGGTTTCGTGGATTTTTTCTTTTGTGCTTATTTTTGGGCTGAGTATGTTCTGAAATTGGTGGCTTATTGATGGATCTTGTTTTATATGAAAATTTTTCTTCTCTTGTTTTGGTGGTTTAAATTAACCTCGTTCCATATGTGGTGCTTGATTAGGTTTCAGGTAAGTGATACTTGTGCCGGTTTGATCAGAGTAGTGACAGTTTGTGAAGTTTTGAGAGTCATTTTCTTATAGGTACAAGCCTTTTTTTTGGGTCAAAATCTTTGAGGGCTGGAGTATATTGATGCTTGTTTGAATTTTCTTGGAAATGTTATGATGCATTAGAGGCCACTGGTACTTCCTACTGAGAGCTTTTGATTGTCGGCAGAGCTGGGGATATGGATGATTGGGAATTTACTGTTTTTTTTTTTTTTATTTTGAGTATTTGGTAGAGGATTTTGCCTGTTTCTTGATGAGTGACCTGTGGGCTTTCGGTTCATTTTAGTTGTAGATTCTTAACTCTTGTTATAGAAAGCCCTGCATATGCTTCTCTAGGACTTCTTCATTGAATCATCTCATTAGGGTCCATTTCGTTGATATCAAGGAGGATGAGATTAAGGAAGATGATTACTTAATATTTATCCTATGTTTGTTCTGCATTGTTCAAAAGGAGAGAAAATGGGTTTTCTTTAGTCTATTGATACATGCACAATACATTTATGGCCTTGTGACCTGAACTCTGGTGAACCACGGACGAAGTGGATCATTAAAATTGAGTGCCTGACTCTAGTGCTTTTGGCCGTTGCTTGATATGAGGCTGGTGGTGGTGGCTGTGTCAAACCACTACGCAGTGGTTGTTGGAGATCTGTCAATTGCAGTTGATAGAATAAAACTGACTGTTGGCAGGGTGTCTTGTTTTTTATATGGCTGCTTACTGTTTTGATGTAGGGTTATATGATATTTGGACTGGAATTGATGAACAACCAATGACAATATTAGTCTTTGTTACTGTTGAATAAAAATCTAAATGGTGTATAGTCGGTTGTAAGGCAATGGGTTTCGGACTTCTAAGTATGATACCAAGTTTTTTGAAATACTAAGTATGATACCAATTGATGGAATACAAATTGGGGTCAATTTGACTACTTAAAGTTTTAATAAACTTAGACATTGCACTAATACTGCATTTGTTTGGTTCAGTTCTAATTTAAATTTTTAGTCAACTTCGACTTATATTTTTTCATATTAGCTTTATTATGCAAAGTGAGAAAATAATTTGTTGTGTTTTAAGTGAATTCCCACTGAACTTAAGAGAGGATGGTGGTAGTGATTCAGACATCTGAGAGTTAAAACTAGGAGTTGAATGAGATTGAACCAAGCACAACCTTAGATTTCTTGGACACCCCATTAAAGGAAAGGGTTGAAAATTGCAAATTTGATTGCATTATGCAACTGGGTATTGGGAAAACTCTCAAGAGTAATCTATTGACTCATGGCTTTCTTAAAGGTAAAATTATAAAGGTGTATAGTGCTTAAATGTAAAATCTACTAATCTACTGAATCCTAATAGAGAACCTAATACTTTGTAGAATTTAAATTACAAATAAATGTATTTTAGATTAATAATTTTCTTTCTAGCTGATCTACAATTTATTATGATAGCATGGATAACATTAGGTTTCAGTAGCTATAGAATCTATGAGAAACCCATAAACTACCTAGTCGAATAGCTGGATATAGACGTAACACTAATAGTATGTATATAGACCAAAATTCTTATGTAGATGAACTCGCCAAAATTTGTTCTACATCTTATAGACAATTCATATTCTCACTAATGCTTTGTTTGGCAGGAAAACTAAGAAAATCCTACTCTAGCATAAACTGGATGTCTGATCATCTTACAATATGATCATCTTCTATTGAAGTCTTCTTCCTCATGACTTTCCATTTTTTTCATTCTAATTCTCTGTTGTTTTGTCTCCAATGGTTAGGGGAATGATGTGGGAACACAGTACAGGTCTGGAATATACTATTACACCCCTGAGCAGGAGAAGGCAGCGAAGGAGTCTCTGGAACGACAGCAGAAGTTCTTGAACAGGAAGATTATTACTGAGATCCTACCTGCAAAGAAGTTCTACCGAGCTGAGGAATACCACCAACAATACCTTGCCAAAGGGGGCCGTTTCGGTTTCAAACAATCAGCTGAAAAAGGCTGCAATGATCCAATCCGATGCTATGGTTAAGTTGGAGATTGGCCAAACCAGAAAATGTTGTGCAGAGATAGCGGACGTGGATACTTTGTGTTTTGTTCTTTAGCTGATATATTACAGTTAAGAGATACTTTTCCGTCCTAAACATCTGATATATGTAGCTGCAGTAGTTTTAGGAAGGAGAATCCTTTGTCTCTTCTGTATGCGTACTCATTGAAAGTGCTTTCCTCTGTTGTGGAGAGATTAAGTGTAACACCCCGTTTTTTTTTTTTTAATGGTGTACGATAAAGCACTCATACAACACAATACCGAATCCATATTATTCCAACCATGCACAAGAGAAATTTGTCCACCTTCCATGTTCCAAATCAATTGTACATACATCTCCACCTCTACAACACATAGTAATACAATATCAAACATTCCTAGATATTCAATATCCAGACTAAACCATCCTTTCAAACTGCTTTAAATCACAACAAAACTTGTGCCCTGTGGCACTACCGACGGGGCTCCGT
Organism: Carica papaya; assembly: GCF_000150535.2. The sequence goes on along the minus strand of NW_019014679.1, from coordinate 2,090,407 downwards.
TACCAGCCGTTCGGATCCCAATTCCGTTCTTACTCCACCTGTGAATGATGAGAAGTGAGTTCACATAACTCAATACGATAAAAATCAAGTTGTAAGTGTAATATGCAGTGACAAGAATTTCCAGAAATGTCTATATGCATTTATCCTACCCAACCCCAACAACTCATAACCCTCTCCCTACACTAATTATCAAGGTCCTATTCCAAGGAAATAGCACGACCAAACAACCCCACCCACCCAACAATCATCCATTAACTCCCGTCACCAACATCGGCGACTCATACACTCTTCCCCCATCTCCCGACCTCACGAGACCACACACACACCCACCCAACCACCTTCATTCCACGTCACCAATATCGGCGACTCATACCCATATCTCCACCTCTCGACCTAATAGGCCACGCACACACCCACACACCATTATTCCGCGTCACCAACATCGGCGACTCACACTCACTCCTCCACCTCTCGACCTAAAGAGGCCACACACACACACAAATACCATTGTCTCGCGTCACCAACATCGGCGACTCATACTCACTCCTCCACCTCTCGACCTCGTTGGGCCACGCACACACACAAACATTTCCACCTCCCGTCACCACCATCCGTGACTCATGCACCCTTCTACCCCTCTCGGCCTTGCTAGGCCACACTCACATACATATCCCCTCCCCGCTCCACCAACATCGGCAACTCAACCCGCCCCTACCAACGGCCTCCAAATCTCCCCTCCCAAACCGCATGCTCCCATCTCCCCTTATACCATGCTAGCCCCAAGCGTTCTAACTTGCTAACTCCTACTGACCACATTACTCCCCTTCTCCCATCCAATCCCCCTCAAATCCTGTTTCCTAGTCCCCACTGCCGTACCTTCCAGCTCCCTTCCCTCTCCCACTGCCCCCTACCCGCTACCTCCCCCATCCTCCTGCCTCATCCCGGTTCCTATACACTTTTGCCTACCTAGGGCGATTAACCTCTCCGCTTGCACCGTTTCACGCCACATACACGCCCTCACCACCGTGCATTTCGGGGAAACACATCACCGCCTATTAGCGGCTCCCTCCACATCCCCACCCACGCACACACCACGCACACACCTCTTCTGTCCTCTCGAGTTTTTATCCCACCCGCGCCCCCTAGATTGTTCTCTCACATCCTCCTCACTCTGTTCTACCCGCACCACCCCCATCCTTCCCCACGGCTCCCCACACGCCTCCAACACCGCCATACTTTCCATTCCTTCCCCGATCACCTCCGTGAGCGCGCGGGACAACCCCACGCTTGCGGCCTACCTTCACTGCTCCACTCCGTCGCGCCATTGCCGATGCCGCAACCTGCAAAAAAATTCTCTACACACACACACCACACCAACAGCTCAAATTTTCACCGTAC